>CAUYRT010004105.1:0-47771 GCA_963574885.1 Lepilemur ruficaudatus
TACTATAAATAGAAAGAAAGAAATTAATTGGCCAACTAAAGATATATATAGAAAAAATGAGCCGGGCATGGTGGCACATGCCTGTAATCCCAGCTACTTGGGAGGCTGAGGCAGAAGGATTTCTTGAGCCCAGGAGTTTGAGGTTGCTGTGAGCTAAGCTGATGCCACGGCACTCACTCTAGCCTGGGCAACAGAGTGAGACTCTGTCTCAAAAAAAAAAAAAAAAAAAAAAAAGATCACTGGTTGCCAGGGTTTAGGGCAATGGGGGAGGGTGGGTGGAGGGATGAATAGGTTTAGCACAGGGCACTTTTAGAGCAGTGAAGCTGTTCTGTATGATGTCATAATGGTAGATACATGACATCATACATTTGTCAAAAGCCATGGAACTGTAAATGTAAAGAGTGAACTCTAATGTAAACTATGAATTTCAGTTAATAATAATGTATCAGTATTGGTTCATCAGTTGTAACATGGTATCACACCAATGCAAGATGATAATAATAGGGGAAACTGGGTGTGGAGGAAGAGGGAGAATATGAGAACTCTTTGTATTTTTTGTGTAATCGTTCCGTAAACCTAAAACTGCTCTGAAAAAGAAAATCTATTTAAAAAAACATAAACTCTAAAAAAAAAAAAAGAACAAATGGTTGTTTTTACTGGATTTCGACTGGGAAGACCATGTGAGAATGATTACAGACACCTAGTTGAAGTTCTGGTGGAGCATGTTTGGAATATGATTAGTAAAGGCCAGTGTTTTTCAAACATTCTGGTTGAGGTAAGAGATTGCAATCCTTTTCTGGAAAGATGACTTTTAAGCAGGACAAATTTGAGTCTGTGCCCCAATACTTATAGTCACGTGACCATGAGCAGCTCACTTAACTGTTATGAGTCTGTTTCCTCATCTGTAAAATGGAGATAGTCTCATGATATCTAACTTCATATGGTATTTTGAAAATTATTAATTAAATTGACAGGCTGTATGTAAAAAGACGGGTGAGCAGCAGGCACCGAAGAACAGTAGCTTCTGTTGTTAGGCAAACCCAAGTAACTGTTCTAAGAACCATCACCACATATTCTACCTTGGCATATGCATCCACTGAAATTAAGAATCATGATGTTTATTAAAAATTCTCTCCATTACACTAAATGTTACTGAAGCATAGGAAATAACTGGAAACCGTGATAGTTATAAGAAATGAAATAAAATGAGGCCAATGTAAATAAAAAGGAGTTACCTATTGGCTTTTCCCAATTAATTAGCATATGCACATTGGATTATTCATACCTTAGGGAACTCATTTAGGCAATCAGGTATCCCATCAATATTCATCTTATTTACCTTCAGTGTCTCTGTCATTAGGATTGGAGACTGGCAGTGTTTTCTCAATGTATTTCACAACTGGTTGCTTTGAAAAAAATTACCTGGGACTAAATTCATATGTCATTAATGGTGAGAACTATCTGCCACATGAATGCTGAATTAACGGAGGGATGCTCCGTGCTTGTTGTCACCTCCTGGGTGGGGTATCTGTCACCTACTTGAAAGGCATGGATTCTCTCAGTGGGCTGGCGACGGGATGCAGAGGTGCGATTCTGACCTTCGGCCACTAGCATGTGCTCTTGAATAGGTTTTCATGGCAATCAGGCCCTGGGCCCATAGGAACTGAGAAGCTACACCTCTGGTTCTAATTTGCTAAAGGAGCAGAAAAAATGTGATTTATAAGTGTGAAAGCATTGTGCTACCAACTCAGACATGATCCCACATACGTGGCTCTTCAAGATGCCAAGAATGGCCCAGGCGGCAGTTGCAGAGGGGAATGTACAATCAGGATGGGGCACATGATTTGCAAGACCCAGTTCAAAATGAAAACATGGAGTCTCCTGTTCAAAAATTAAGAATTGCAAGACAGGGATAGTAGGGCTTTTCTGAGTGTGGGACTCTGTGCCACTGTACAGGTTAGGTGCCCTTGAAGCTGATCCTGAGTGCAACACACTGATTACCCTCTCCCTAGCTGCCCAGCCTCAAACTGATAACAAAACGGATGAATGACCTTTCTCGATTGTAGAAAACCAAATTTTGCATTAGAGGTATTATTTCTTGAGCACTTATTAGAGCCAGGCCCAGTGCCAGAGTTTTATGTTATCTCTGACTCTTATGATACACCTCCAAAATAGACTTTAAATATCTCCATTTTACAGGTAAAAAACTGAGTTTTAGAGAGATTGCGTGACTTATACAGAGAGAGATAGTAAGTGACTGAATCAGGGCAGAAACTCGGGTTTGTGTGCCTGACTCCAAAGCCCATATCCTTCCCATGTGAATCATGCTCCTTGGTAGAGCTGGAAGTTATGAACTTTTGAAATATAGCATGTGCAGTTTTGGGGGTAACTTTCCTATTCTAATAATTTTATTTACCGTTAAAGATTTTGCAACCCTCTTCAGCTCCCCTCACCAGGCCCTGCACCCGCTTCTCTCAGGGACAGGAAACACTGCAAGAGAATTTTGCAGAGCAAATTACAAGTGTTGCATCCACCTCTTGCCCTCCAGGCTGCAGACAAAAGCCCTTTTCATTGTGTCAAAGATATACAGTCAGCCGAACAGTATATACTAGCAGGACGATTTAGTTTCCAAAGAGGAGCCTAGTCTAAACTTTTTCGATCCACACTTGAAATAAATCAATATGGTGCAGAACGGATCATGAAAGGCCCTTTGAGAAGGGAAAGGTCTTCAGGATGCACAGTGGGGCCAAGTCTTTCCTTAACTTTCCCACTCCCAAATTGTACAAAACCAGGGACTGTGTGGGGCGGGGGTGGCGGGAGGATACCATGGAATGGCCTCTTGTCTTGTTTAATGGTAAGAAGATAATTCCAAAATGTCTGCACCTTTGTAGAGGAAGGCCCCTTTTGTTTGAAGCTTAGCAAAGCTACTTTGGTTGCCATGAAGACAGAATCGGTGCGGAGGACTGTTCCAGGATTTCAGGCTGCGATCCTCCTGGAAGCCGCCGCCCCCTCGCAGCCAACAAACCGGGAGAGTGGCCCTGCTTTCCCAAAGCTCGGCAGCTCATTAGAGCCATCAGTTAACCCCCTGCCCCTGCCCGTTGCCTACTTATTGTAATTAATTTTATGGCCCCTTTAAAAAAAGAGAAAGAAAAGAAAAGGGAGACCTCTACATTTTATGCTACATTGCACAAGCAATTGAAAGATGCAGGGAAAGAAGAAAAAAAAATCCAAGCACCAAATGTTTAGCAGGCTTTTCTTCTATTTTAAATGAGCAACCTATTTAAATCAATTATCAGCTCAAAATGAGCAGGCTGATCTAATTAGTCTTGGCCCCTGGTGGGTTAATGAATGAAAGGGAGGTGCTGGGTAGATGTGGGCTTTCTCTGGAGTCTTCTGAACTGACCACACAAACACAGACCCCTTCTGGGTTGCTAAGTCTTATCAGGCAGAATTATAGAAGGAGAGAGAGAGGCAGGGAGGGAGGGAGAGGGGAGGAATGAGAGAATGAGAGGAATAGGGGAGAATTATTAGTTCAATCAACAGAATGACTAAGCATTGCATGGCATATTTCCAGCCTGAGTTTTACCATGCAGTGATCATTACCATTTGATAAGTAGTTCAGAATTGCAAATAAATCAATTTGTGTTTTCTTTAAGCATGTTTGAAATGGAACAACGTATTGACTTCAGAAGAAAACATGCTGGTGAGTGATGACAGCTCCAGCCCTGAATCTTGGCACACATAACCTCCTCCCCCTCCCCATCCAGACATGTCTTACACTTTATTTAATCATAATGGCCCCTGGACATTAATATATAGTTAATTAAGGAACTAATATGAGGAAGCAGGAGTGGGAAATATGATGAACAATAAGTTTGTGAGCATTGAACTGGAAGGTCTCAAGTTTCCCAGGATTTTTTTTTAATATATCTTTTCGAGTATTCCTCGGTGCAAGGAAGTAGATATTTGCTTTTTGGGTTATGACATTTCTTACCCCAAATGTTAACTCTCTGGTAAATGTTACAAGTATTTATGGTTTGGGAATTTGATATTTGTTACTTTTTGGGTTACCCTTTTCTAATGGAAATTACATGGGCTTTGAGTTCAGGCAGGCCAGCTTTGCACTCAAGTGCGTGACCTTAGGCATCTTTCTTCCCATCTCTGAGCCTCAGTTTTCTCATCTTTAACATGGGGATAATTTCACTTGGCTGTGGTGGGATTGGAAACGCTGTACACTAAGTGGCCACTGTACATGCCCTCCCTCTCCTTTTTCACTCAGAAGACTGGAACTAAGGATGTTTTGGCAAAGAGCAAAAGTGACTTTGTGTTTTTCAAAATAATGCAATGAGGGATTTTCTGTGTTGATTTTTTACCTGAATTAAGTCCCTTTTTCAAGACCCTACTTAAAGGAATGAGAAAATGAGCTTCAGGGAACCACACTTGTGCCTCAAATTGAGGATGAGGAAAAACAAAAGAGACTCCATAACTGCCCCCACTGTTTAATTGGATGTAGCCAACAGATATTTCTGGATTTAAAAAAAGTCAATAAAAACCGACAAGAACCATCGTTGTCTTTTGGTTTTCAGGAGGTCGGTCATTGCCAGGGCAGTCAGTGTTCACACTTTCTGCACCCAGCCTGTGATGAAAGGAGGTGAAGACCTTGAAGAATTAGTGCAAGACAAACTACAAGGTATGGAAGAACCACACTCTGCAATTCCTCTGTCCATTCCTCTGCTGCCCCACCAGATTGTATTTCATCTGAGTCAGAGAGATTTGGGAAAAATTAGGCCATTTTTGAACTACAAAATTAGTATGTTGCTCATACAAAGACAAGATGCTTTTTTGCTGCAAAACAGCTATGTCCTTTAGAATATTTCTAAGAAGTCTCAGTCTTGTATCAATGAAATGGCCACAAACATTGGCCTATATGGAAATCAAAATCTCATTGTTTTATGACCATTCATGGTCCGTTTTACCAAGCCCCCAATCTCAGTGAGGAGAGGATACTGTTCACTTCTCACCCATTGTTCTTGATTGGAAAGTCTCGCAGTGGAACTACAAAACACCTTTGGAGATAAAAGTGGTAAACTTTGGAAAATGAGAAAAACTTTGCAGAATCTCATGTGAACTGGAGTTTTGCTTTGTGTGACAAAGAATGGGCGTGGGAGCTTTTAGGAGCATGTATAAAGGAATGCTGGAAATAATCTGCTATTTTTGGAGACACAGAAAGACACAGAAAAAAAGGGAAGAAAAATCTTTTGCAGCCGGGGAATGCAAACTTTGTAGTTCATCATAGTTTCAACATGGGTTCTTACAATGATTTATTCAATTAACCTCTTGCCTGTAACCCCCCCATCCTTAAATAAGCAGAATCTGAGAACAACAATTATAACTTTGCTAACGAGAAGCTGGGTAAGTATTAAGCATTTAAAAACCCCACTATTGGAGCCTGGTAATTTTTAAACATATAATTACCTCTTTTATTATACTTTGATTAGATTAAAATTAATGCATTATTAAGTCATGATATGTTCAACCATCTAGACCTCTGTATAGACACAGATAGCAATTCCTTTTTTTCCCCTTCCTCAGGTCTAAGTTAATTAAATTCCCTTTAATTATAATTTACTAAAAAGCTTCACTTTTGCCACTATTATGTCTTTTGAACTTTGAAATTTGAAAAAAAAAGGACCTTAAAATGGTCTTTTACAGGAGAAATGAACTGTCAGCGAATTCAGGCAAAATTAATTATTTCAGCTTGATAAACCTTTTCATCTATTTGACTCCTTATACAGAAAAGCCAATTAATAATGTCAAACATGCTTTGCCTCCAGGGACCTGCAAGTTCTAATGAGTCTGTTTACTGTGGAGTGGCTAGCAGAATGAGCTTCATGTAGAAATTTTCTAATCGCGCCGTACCTGTCAAGCTCAGTCTCATTATCTGTGTACCAAGGGCAAACCTCATTTTGTCAGTAGTGGTTTTCGAAGAACTAACAGATGCCTGGGGGAACATGCAGGACTGTCGGCCAGTAGACGAGTCACTTAATTACCAATCAGAGCAGCCGGGGTGAATGCCTAATGCTCCTTAGTCCCGACCTGCTCCAGCCCAACTCCGCGCCCATCTTATCAGAGACCCGAGCCACGGTCCTTCTCTGTGGCTGGTGTTCGTCTACCACGACCCTTTTGTCCTGGGTGCTCTGAGGTGATGATTGATGAGGCACCTCTGGAAACAGTGATTAATCATACGCGATGGTACCACAAGTGGGGCGATGGGGGGAGGCATCGGGCTCCACCTGCCTGGGCGCTGATAATTGCTTGGTTGGCGGGGGCGGAGCCTGCAGCGGAGGGCGTTCCCACAGCCACCCCCACGTGAGACCACACATCCCTGCTACCACGCAGGGGCCTCTTTGATTTGCAAGAAGACCAACTATGCCGACATTTGACAGCGGGCAGGGGCCAGCATCCCAGAAAGTGCGCATACTTTAGCACAGTGCTTCTCAAACTTAATGCACCTGCACATCACCTGGGGATCTCCTTCAAACCAGTTTGTGATTCCATGGATCTGGGGCAGATCTAAGATTCTGCACTTCTAATCACCCCAGGCTGATGCTGCAGGAGTGTGGACCACATATTGAAGCCAAGATTGAGACCAGAGACCTTGCACAAGCTGTTTCCCTTTCCGGACTTTAGGTTTCTACCTCTGTAACATATTACAGAAGATTCAATTTCTCTCTATCACCTTTAGAATAAAGCACAAGCTCCTTGATGAGCAACCTGCGATCCAGACCCTGCCTGGCCTTCCATCTTCACCTCCCCGTTGCCTTAGTCTCTCATTGCAGCCTCCCAGAACTCGAGCTCAGTGCAGGCAATGCTGCCTGAGCCATGGCCTCAGTTCCTCCTATTTTTTTGAAAGAAGGACTCAGGCATCACCTCCACTAGAGAACCTTCCTTGACTTGCTTTTCCCCAGCCCCCAAACAACTAAGGGGACCCTCTTTAGTGTGTTCTGCGTTCCTGCACTTTTGTTCACCTGGTCAGAGCCCATGTTACCCTGGGTAACCATTTCCTCATTCACCTCCACAACTAGATTGCAGATCCCTGTGGGAAATTCTGTCTTTGGCCTGCTGCTCCTACCCTTCCCCCATTTCTAGAACCTGTCTTCTCTTGAACCTACTTCCTCTGCGTCAGTCACAGCACGCATCATTTCTGGGCTATTACAGCAGCCATCTCCTTAGTGGTTTCTCTGATTTGAGTTTCTTTTTCTTTCCTGTCTGATGTACCCTTATCATTTCCACCAGAATCATGACCTAAAATTGAAATCTACTTATGTTGACCACTGCCTTCTCCCCACCTTAAACTTGCCAGTTTCCCCCTCTCTGAAAGGAATCCCACCAGCTGCCAACTCAGTTCCAAAGATCTACATGCGTCTTTAGTCTCTTGTTCGAAGAGAATTTATTTTGGCTATGTCCAGACCCAGAGCTCTTGGGGTGATTTTATAGTGCAGCTTTCTTCCTGGGAAGGACCAAGATTTGCAAAGCAGCCTGGAAATGCAGGTGGACTCGAGGCTTTGATGTCCAAGAGTCCTAAATTCAAAATCGAAGTCTGCCATTGATGAGCAAGCCATTTATTCTTGTTCTGTCTCAATTTCCTCTCCAGTAAAACTGAAGAATAATATCTAACTCACCTATTATGATGAGGATTACAGTTAAAATAGAATAAATAGTAGATACTTATTACTGCTTATTGAAATAATCTGTGAAAGGGTTTTGAAGTTGGATGAATGCCATTCATCCACAAGGCTTCAGTACTATGACTCTGTGGTTTATTCACAAATGTTTTCCCTCTGTCCTCTCTGAGAAGTGCAATGTCACTGAGCCATGCACTTAAGGTCTAAAAGAAATCAGACCGTTCACATAAAATTAGGCAGTAGGCTATGAGGAAATCAAATGTAGTTAACCTCTCCTTTCATTAGCTTTAGTTCCCCTGGAAAACTATGTTTCTGGGGAAATCTCAAAGTGTATCTGATGTAGCCAGAGCCTTCTAATTTCTTAGCCCAGGGAGCAAAAGAAAGCTTGAAAATGGAGCCTGATTAATTCTGTCAACACTTTGCTAGATTGCTTTCTCTGCTGCCCTCCTGTTGAATGTTGGGCAGAGAGATGGCTTATTGCCAAGGGACTTGTGTCCAGACTAGATGTTTCAGCTAAGCGTGCATTGCCCTGCTTCTTTTAAACCTTTAAACTGTTGGCCACCAGAAAATATTCACAGGTACTTTGCAACGAATTAAAAAAAGATTCACATTTTCTTCTTTCAATATGTGAGTAGAAAAGGCTTAGTCCATTCTTAAGGATGATGTTTTTCCATACTGGTTATCAACTTGTTTAGCAAAGAATGCACCTCTAATTTTATAATGACAGTCAAGAAGGAATTAGGTCTTGATATGGAAAAAAAATCACTTTAGAGTAGAGCTGTGTCTTTTTGGCCAGGGGTTTTAATAGTGTGTTCTGTAAAGACTTAGGTTTTCCGAGAAATGCCTTGGGCCTATCTCTGAGGGAGGGAATGGATGAGGGGTAGAGCCACAGGTTCTCCATGCTAGTTTCAACTACATTTGCTTGTATTTGTTTTATACAGTGGGATTCCATTAAGATTTTATTTGAAAAGGGCCACTGTAACTTTTTAAAAATATTGGAAACCATTGTTCCAGCAAGGTTTGGACATCTAGGTCAAATTGCTGGCTAATAAGGATGTTCAGATCTTGTAGCTTTAGGGTCCTCATTCTACTTTTACCCAATTACATACTTACTAATCACATCCAGCATTGGTCATCTCAAGACAGAGCTTTTATCTGTACCCGCCGATAGCCTTGCTACCCCGATGAGCTTTATCCCTTGCAGAAAAAAAATAAAAGTGTCCACAGTTCATATGTTGACATCGTTACTGATAACCAGCTATTGGAAGGCTGTCCATCTGGCTTTTCTCTCTATATCCCAAGGGAGACCAGAGAAAGAGTAGAATGTGTGTAGAGGAGATGGCTGCACCATTTTACTCACACTGGGGGATGCCAGGAAAGTTCTTTGGGATTCCAAGGCTCTGTTCTGCATGATCATTTTGGTATTGCCAAATGCCCTTCTACATTTTAATGGGGAACCCATTTATAGGGTTGCATAAGCATTGGGTATCTTGAAATTGCTTCTGTAGACTTTATTTACACTTAAAACATTGTAAAATATTTTACACTTAAAACTTTTTTACATTTACACTTAAAACTGTTTGTGATTATGGAAGAATATCCCCCTCTGTATAGTAGAAAATCCACAGGTTTTGGAGTCTGATAGAACTTGTTTTTATTTCATTCCACCATTTATTTATTAGGCACTCTTGATACTCTGCTTCTCCCTATATTTCTTGGAAAACAGAGCCCCCCCCATCTTTTCCCGCCAAACCCATCTCATGATTGAGAGCCAACTTATATTAGTAAAGCAATTTTGGACCAATCTGAAATGCAGTGGGGTGTCCGATAGGAAAGAGTGTTTCGAAGTAGATTTCGATTCAGTGCAATGCAATTCACTATTCGGCTCCTAAGCACCTGTCTAGTGTCAGGCACTGCCTGATGTGCAGTGAGGGACACACCCAAAGGGAAGTCAAACACACATCTTGGGGAAGAGAGATGCAGATCCCACTGGGTCGACACAGGGTAAGGGCCGCAGGTGGAATTACAGCTCTGACTTCATAAATGACGCTCTATGTTATAGGCCCTCACCAGGACTTGGATGTTTCCTCTCATCTCTGTTGCTAAACTAAACAACCAAACCATAAGTTTTTCTTTTTTAAAAAAACCATATTATAGAGTTGGATATTTTCAACTGATCCCTAAAGCTAACAGGTAAAACCTTATACCTCACTTGGGTATTGTCACACAGACAGTACCAAATCTGTTAGGACACTTGAAGAGGAAAGGAGCAAGGTGATCACATGTCCCAGTCTCTTTACTTGGCAGTGAATGATCCAAGATGTTGACATGGAGAGGGCCTTATAGAAGGTCACACCTCATCCTCCAGGCCACAGCATTTTTTATTCCACATAGATGCCAACTGAAAGGGCCCCATATCATGCCTCCTGATGGCCCATCCTGGGCAGGCCGGCACTAATTCCATATTCCATATGAATGGAATATGGTAGACTGCTTCCAGTCTACCTTCTTTTAGAAAGTCTGGAAGCTATCTCCACTTTTTAAGAGAATGTAACTCTCACCCTTCTCAGCTTTCCCATTGCATCACTGTGTCTTCCCAGCTCTCCTGGCAAGCCCATGGGCATTTCTGAACCCTGCAGAGCCCTGTGATTAGTTAGAAAAGGCTGGTGGAAGTTAATGTGGATTTCTTGCTGCACGTTAGCAAAGAGAGCCTCTCTACACTCCTTTTTATCAAAGCAATATGAAGAGCAGAAGGCAGGTGATTCACAAGCTCAGTAGATGGCGAAACTCTGCGTGGGGATGCCATGGTGAGTGGTCTGTAAATACAGCATCTCCTTACGTTAGAAGGACAGGGCTGGGATGCTCACTCACTTCTCAGGGCGAGGACCTCTCGGGAAGTAGCCTAGAGGAGATTTTAGTGCTGCATTTCCTGGGAAGCCATTATTCATTCAACTTTTCCACTTGAATGTGATAACAGTCCCTACTAAGATTGTAACTATTCATTCAATAAACAAAGTACAAGTAGCCTATCTTTGACAAGTGCTAGGTTTTGAAAATTAGCCTGGGAAAGGGTGTCATGGAAGCAGAGACAATATTTATTTATTCACTTAGCTTGTCATAGGCCAGGTGCCTTGCTAACGGTGAGGATTACATGGGACTTTCCCCCCCCCCAGCAGTCGTGATGCAGTAACAAAGACCTGCAAGAAAACACGGACTTGCAATGCAGGCTGGTAGGTGGAATAGTGGGATGACTACAAGCAGGGCTGGCACAGCTAGAGCAGTGAAAACTTCACACCGGTGGTGAGAATTGATTGAATCTTTAAGGGTGGGTGAGAGTTCTCTGGTGGCCATTTCGGACAGAGGAAATTCCCTGGAGGCTTTCACTTAAGCCTGACATCTAGACATTAATTGCCGAGACCCTATGGATCAGCTGGTTATTGAAGATTTTATGGAGATATCACATAATGGTTAAAGAGAAGACTCTAACTGCCTGAATTTGGACTTTGTGCCAATTCTTAGCTAAGAGATCCTGTATGTTACTTACCCCTCCAAGGCCATTTCCTCCTCTGTAAAATGGGAGTACTAAGAGCAATTTCCTTGTAGATGGTGGTGAAAAATACATGTTAGAGACAATCCACATTAATTGTTTAAGACCATGCTTGGCATCTGGTAAATGTACAGTAAATGTTACCTCTATGGTTTCATTTGTCCCTCCCACATCCAAGTACAGTTGACTCTTGAATAATATGGATTTGAACTGCACTGGTCCACTTATAGGCAGATTTTCTTCTGCCTCTGCCACCCCTGAGACAGCAAGACCGACCCCTCCTCTTCCTCCTCCTTCTCAAACCACTCAACGTGAAGACAATGAGAATGAAGACCTTTATTATGATCCACTTCCACTTAATGAACAGTAAATATATTTTTCTTCCTTGTGATGCTCTTAGTAACATTCTCTTTTCTCCAGCTTACATTATTGTAAAAATACAGTATATAATACATATAAAGTACAAAATATGTGTCAATCGACTGTTTACCTTATGGGTAAGGCTTCTGGTCAAGAGTAGGTTATTAGTAGTTAAGTTTTTGGAGAGTCAATAGTTATACTCAGATTTTCAACTGTGCAGGGGGTCAGCACCCCTAATCCCCATGTTGTTCAAAGGTTAACTGTATCTTCATTTTTTAGTCTGCCACATTGCCTGCTATTAGAATTAACAGTGTGTTAAGCAACAGAGACCAGAAAATTATCTCTAGAAGGTCCCCAGTGAAGTATCAGTAGCTCATTGGCCCAGACACAGTCAGCGATGGCCTGATCATTCAGCGATGTTTGCAGTGGACATGCGAGGGAGTAGCGGGGCCATATGTGCTTGTCATCCTTTTTCTTAGACCTTTAGAAGGTGGGGCCGAGAAAAAGGACATCTCAACAGTGTGGGTGTCAGGGGAACAGCACTGAGGCAGCCAGGGGAGAGGGAGGCCTGGACAGCACGGGCTGCACTGAGAAGGCTAAGAGCTAGGAGAAGCAGGGCAGGCAGGCAGGGCTCATGGGGCGGGCTGGAAAGGATGTATGGAGAGAGGGTGGTGTTCGGAAGGCAAGCATCATCTATTCTAGAAGGATTTACAAGCAAGGGCGGTGTTACCAAGGAGGAAATTCTTAATTAGTTCATGGGCCATACATATAGAAGTTCAACGAAAGCATCAGAAGTGTCAGATGATGTCATACTTTATTCATTTATTCAGTTAACAAATATTTATGAGCTCCTCCTGGGTACCAGTGGAAACATGACAGGCCTTTCATGAAGCTTATATTCTAGTGGGGAACAGATGATAAACAAATAAGTATGCAACGTGTTAGATGTTATGAGTGCTCTAAGGAAAATGAAACACAGTGAGAGGAGAGACAGCAATAGAACATTTCGAGGGGAGCTGTTTGGGAAGAGCCCAAGGGCAGCTATCACAGTGAGGTGGCTTCCGAGCAGAAACCCAGGTGAAGTGAAGCCGTGACCCATGACGGCATTTGGAGGAGGAGTGCTCCGGGCAGAGGGCACTGTAAGGGCAGTTGTGGCAGTCAGCCGCCAAGACCACCCCCAAAGATCGTAGCTGGCTGGTACCCACGCCCCAGTGCAGGCCCCTTCACACTGAACAGAGCCGACCTGCACAACCAATAGAACACTGCAGAATGACAGTGTGACTTCTGGGGTCAGGTCATAAGAGTCACGGCTGTTTTCTCCTTCCTCTCTCATTGATTATTCACTCTGGTGATACCAGCTGCCATGCCATGAGGACCCTGGAGCAGCTCTATGGAGAGGCCCACATGGCGAGGGACTGGGGCCTCCTGCCCATGGCCAGTGCCAACTTGCCAATCATATGCATGAGCTTTCTTGAAGTGAGATCCTCCAGCCCCAGTCTAGCCTTCAGATGGCCTCAGTCCCAGCTGACATCTTGATGGCAACCTCATGAAGGATCCCCAAGCCACAACTACCCAGCTAAGCTACTCCCAAATTCCTGGTGCACTGAAACTGTATGAGATAATAAATGCTGATTGTCCTTTTAAGCCACTAAATCTTGGAGTAATGTGTTACTCAGATAACTATGCAAATTTCAGCATAACTGCTCAGGATTGGAGGTCGGCATTTGGATGTCATGTAGGACCTACCCAGTAGAGTAGCAGGTGAAGCAGAGCAAAGTGCCAGTACTCTAGGTGTTTTGTTTTCTACAGTGAGTTTCCATACCTTGGTTAAACCCTCCCATCATTCACACTCCTCACCTCCTGCCATTCCACCTGGGTTAGCTTCAAGCCTAAGTTCTGGTCCTACTTCCTGCGTTAGTCTCACCTAACCGCCCAGTTGGGTATGTCATCTCTCCTGTTACTGAACCCATGTGGGAGGAAGGGAGTGGAACATAAGTTGAGTTTGTGCAGTGTGCACAGCACTGCACATGCCTTATCTAATGCAACCCTCCTACTATCTTATGAGGAAGATATTATTATCTACAAAAATAGAGGGAAAAAATATGAGGCTCAGAATGAATGAGTAGTTTATCTTTGGAAAAACTACTACGCAGTGATAATTCAAATTCAAACCCATTGACTTTTAAGCTTTAGCTTTTGCATTTTCTATTTTTCTTTTTTCACTGCACAAGAAACACACTGATGATAGAAAATTTGGAAAGTTTAGGAATGGATGCACACAAGTCATTAGTAATCCCACCACTGGGAGATAACCACTGTGGACGTTTTGAATTAGATATGTCTAGTTCATTTTTAAGCATTTTAAAATAATTTACAAAGTTAGATTGGACTGTACAAACTTTTTTGAACTGTTTTTCATCCATGAATATATCATAAACACTTTTTGTGTTGTTATATATTCCTCTATAAGGTAATTTTTAACAGTTGCAAGCACATTACATTTTTTGATTGTAGCAAATATAATATATTTAATATAATATTAATTATAATATAAAATACAATAATATATTTAGTGAAACTTTATTATTGTGTATTTAGCTTGTTTCCAAATTTTTGCTATTATCAAGGATTCTGCAATAAGCATACTTAAAGATAAATCTTTGTGTATTTCCGTGACTCTTAGGGTAAAGTTTCATAAGTAGTTTCACTGGGTTAAATTTAGGATATAAACATCAGTAAGACTTTTGATATGCATTGCCAGATTGCTCCCTAGAGAGGCTCGGAGTCTCTCTATGCAACCAAACCCGCTCCCATCCACACGAGGATGCCCGTTTCTCCACACTTTAACCAGCAGCAGATATTAGAATTTTTAAAATCCTTGTTAGCTCTTGTATCTTAAATTAAATATGGGACTCTGTTGATGATTCACTAAAAAATCCGCCCAAGGAAAGCTTGGTGGAAAACATTCTCATTAAAAACTTTCACGAGGTTCCTAAATAGCCGAGGATTCACGCATAACATGTAAATGGTTGCCCAGTCACTGTATTGGTGAAGCTTGGAGGAGTAGGAGACGTTTACCTCCAAAGATGAGTTAATGACCATGGGGGGAGATGCAGCTCAGGAGCAGTGTCACGACTACCCTCCTGGGATCACTAGTGTTCCCTGTGGTCATCGTGCCAGAGATGAGTCCTGAATATCCCATCCAAAACAAGATGGGGTTGCATGATTGCAAGGCTGTGCAGGTTTTGAAGGAATCTGTCCACAGCCACACGATTTTCAAATTTGCATTAATGCAGGGCATGCCCTCTGGGCGTCCCCTTCTGGGTGTTGCTGCACTGCCCTAAGTGCTGTCTCAGGATCCTTGCAGAGCATCATGACAGGGACATTACCCTCATGGTACCATTGAGATCACTGAGGCCTGGGGGTGACATAGCAAGTGAGTGGGGAGACCTGAGACTTGATCCCAACGAGTCTGACCCAAAGCTTGTGTTTTCCCTTCCCCTGGCTTTACGTGTTACTGCACAGTGTCATTGAAAGTCCCCCGCCTGGCTTGGCGGGCTCAGTGTCTCCTTCTGGTTGTCCTACATCCTACACTTGATACTGCAACAACCATGGAGCCACCAAAAGGTATCCCGTGTTAGAATATCAGTCTCTGCGCTAGTCTGTGCCCTCCTTGAGAGTAAGAAATGCACTTGACTCATCTGTGCACCATATCCAGTATTATAATAGGTTCTTTTTAGATGTTGCTGACTGACTGGTAAGAAGAAAGTGGGGAAGGAGAGAGGGAGGTAGGAAGGAAGAGAATGAAGGAAGAAACCATGGGCTTGAATCTGGCCCAGTAATTTTCCCCAGGGAACTGGAGACCACTATGACCTGATGTGTTGACTCTTCCATGTAATGGTGTGTGAAATTGCTGGCGGTGGCAGTGTGGAGTGGAGAGACCCAGGAGAGACAGGCAGGCCTTTGGTGGGGAGAGACTCCATCCCCTGGGTGAAGGAGAGCCCCTCCTGGGCCTAAAGCTTTATGGTGGATCCCAGAAGCTCTTGGTGATGCTGGGGAGGTTAGCAATGGCTCTGCACCCATGGGTGGTGGGTGAGTGCTCTGCTACATGCGGCATCTCTGACCTTGAGGTCTGGGGTGTGTCTACCCTTCACTTCTCGTTGGAATCACCACTGGGCCCTTGCCGAGCTTGCTTTCATGCCTCTGACAAAGAGCAGAGAATCATGACAGGGACATTACCCTCATGGTACCTTTTGGAAAGGGCATTTTCATGTAAGAAAACCCTTTCTGAGCAGGAGAAAATCTTAACCTAAGGTTCAAAACGTTACCCTTTCTCTTTTTCAAAATTAAAAAGCAAATTATGTGCAATGACATGCCAGAACATTACAGTTTTGTTGATTTTTTTTTTTTTTTGAGAAATACTTACACAATAGATCCTGCTGAAGAAGCCAGTGGGAGAACATTCTCTTCTCTGGTGTGGTTTAGTATAGTAATTATTACTAAATCATGGCAGTAATGAACCATATTCACCTTAAGTTATAAAAACTAAATAATAGCCATCCTAAGACTCCTTGAGGGTGTGCTGCTTTTGCAATTCCAAAAGCATGTTCACAAACATGATCTCAGTAGATTTCCACAGCAGCCAGGTGAGATGGGAAGCGTTGGGGCCATTGGTCCCATTTTCAGATGTGATGGGAGGAGGTCAAGAGATTCGCTCAAGGTCACACAGTGTATTGGTGGCTGATTGGAAAGAAGAGTCTGGCCCCAGCCGTGCTAGCCCTGTGTCTTCTCCAGAACCCGTGGAGAAACCTCACTTGACTGCCTGGTGCCTGGCTGTGGAATGCTCAGGCTGGTTCTCTGAACTCCCCTCCCTTCCTGATGAAACTCACCATCACAAGAGCATGGTTCCAAAGCACTGTCTTCCCAGACTTTTGCCCATGGAGGTCATGGGCTACCAATCCAATGGGAGGCATGTTCTTGTGTATCGGACAGCTCAACTTGAGATTTAGTGAGAACACATTACCTCCTCCCTTGGCCGTCATGCAGAACTCAGCTGTTTTATGATGCAGCCAGGGGCTTGGGGCAAGGGGACAGCAAACCAGACTTTAAATCCAGGTTCTGATTCCTACTTTCATGCAACCTTGGGTGAGGTACCTCTGTTAGCCTGTTTCCTCATGTAAAATTTGGTTAGTAATAGAACCCATCTCATACACAGTTTTGATAATTCTATGAGATATAAAGCACTAAGCACACAGCAAGCATTTAACATTAACATATCATAACTGTCTTAGCTGTTATAATTAGAATTATTACCACCAGGTGGGATAGAAATTCACCTACAGACCACATCCCTGTGTTTGGCCTCAGTCAACTTGGGCCCCAATGATGGTGGAAAAATTATGTCATCACAAAGCTATAAGCAGGTATCCCAGTGAACTCAACGTTCTCCCCTTTTTGTGTGCTGTGTCAGTTTTCTATCACTGCTGTAACAAATTGCCACAAACTTAGTGTCTTAAAACAACACAAACTGATCTTACTGTGTGACGAGTCAGAAATTTGAGGTGGGTTTCACTGGGCCAAAATCAAGGGCTGTGTTCTCTTCTGGACACTCCAGGCCACATCAGTTTCCTTTCCTGCCTTGTCTGGTTTCTAGAGGTTTCCCACGAACCTTGGCTTGTGGCCTCTTTCCTCAGTCTTCACAGCCAGCAGCAGTGGTGGGTCCTTGTCACATGGCCTCACTCTGACCCTTTCTGTCCCCTCTTCCACTTTCAAGGGCACTTGTGATGAAATGGTGCCCATCTGCATAATCCAGAAAAATTTCCCTATTTGAAAGTCAGGTGCTTAGCAAACTTCATTCCTCTTGGTGCTGGGGACTGGCGCATGGGCATCTTAAGGGAACCTACCTACCACAGATACGCAAGCTCTGCTCACTGAGACAGAGCCTGACAGCAGCATCCAGCACCTCAGGAGCTGCTGCAGGGAGGAGGGGTGAGGAGGCCAGTGGGCCCGGCAAACCGGTGCACAGCCCCGGACTGTCCCCGCTGCTGTTTAGTGTCAGACATTCTATACACACGTACCCCCTTTAATTCACGCCATCACATAAAGTAGGTATTGCTGGTCCCATTTTATGCAGGGAAACAGAGGCTCAGAGGAATGAATTCATCCAAGCTTACCTGTTGGGGCAAGGGTTTGAGCCCCATAACCTATATAGGTGTTTCTGGAAGAATGTTCTGTGCATCTACATCAGAATCTACCTGGGAAGCACGTTAAAAATGCATATCCCTGGACCCTATCCCCACTCCACCTTCCTGGTGTAGTGTGTCTGTGACAGGCCTCAGGATTCACTTAACAAGCTCCCTGGGCATCAGGTGGCTTTTATTGTGCTAAACCATGTGAGCCCCCTCTCTAAGGCACACAGCCCTGGCTTAGCACAGCTCCAGCAAGCAAACACAGTCCATAGTTATGGGATGGAGAGATAGGTCAATCAGTCCATAAGCACAGGGGAAACAAGACCATCCCATGAAGTGTCTGCTGATGGCCTAAGCCAGGCTTAGGAGAGCTATGATTGTGGCCTCACCTGGTTTCTCTGATGCTGCAGGCAGGGAATTAGAGGTGTGGCCTGGAGTTCATAGGGTGCATTTCTGGCCAGCTTGTGAGCTGCTCAGAGTGAGGGAGGTATGTAATGTCCCTGGAAAATGGAGACATATTGAATGTGTGGAGCATGCTTCCTTCCCTAGCATGGAAAGCCACAAGGCAGGGTGGCTTCTAGACCTTGCTTACTGCTACTACTGAGATCCCTGGGGCCCACCGTGCCCTCATGCCTCACTCCCTTCTCATCCAGCATCTGCTTTCCAGAGGTCAGGTGGAGGCGGCAGAGGGATGGGGACCCAGGCTGAATCATTCTTCCTTTGGAGGAGAGTCAGGATGACCTCACATGTGGTTAGTACCTCCCTAGCAGACTTGCTCTCACAAGGGGCGGCTGGGCTGTCACCTTGGGCAGATTCATCTGCTGCAGATGTTTATGGGGTTCTTACAGTGGGCTCAGCTTCCCATTACCCAAGCCGGGCCCTGGCCATACCTATCTCACCACCGAGTCCCTGCTTTCTCCATTGACCTTCAAAAGGCTGCATTAGCCCCAAGGTCAGCCCCAGACATGGGCACAGGAGCCCAGCAGCACTGGGACTTGGGGTGATCTGAACAGACTTTGGCCCCTGTCTGTGCATTTATGGCACCCCCTTCTCCTGGCAGGCCTGGGCTTCTAACTGGATTAACCTAGCAAGAGGACAGACACAGGTGAGGACATTGCACCCAGGTGGCCCCACGGAAAGTCCAGGAGCTCATAGCTCATCAGCTGCTTGTCTGACTTCCAGGCCTTTCCTGTGACCACACAGGGTTCAATCTACATAGGAGGGAGGCCCAGTAATGCCAAAGGAAAAAAATAGGATTTTTAAGCAGACAGCTTTGGTGCAAGTCCGAGCAGAACTGTTTATGATCTTGAGCAAGCACGTTAACCTCCCTGGGACTCATGTCACTTGCCTGACTCATTGGATCATTTTAAAGATTAAATGAGATAATGCATATAAAAGTACATTCTGAAGAGCAGCATAGTGTACATGCTCATTACAGGTTTATGGAACCCATTTATTATTTCTTCTGTGTCAGGCCCCGAGCTAGGCACTGGGCATAGACACTTAAGATATAGCACATCCTCAAAGCATTCTCAGTGCACAGCTTTCATCAATGTGATTAATAATAAACCACCAGCTGAAGGCAAGCCAGCCAGCAATGATGAGGAGGGTTCTTGGCCACATGAGAGCCCTGCAAGCCAGGGCTGAAAATCCAGCCATTCCTTATTAGTGGCCTAGAGAAATCCCCACACATACCCATGTCCCCTGGGATGGGATCTGGTCCACAGGAGGTGAGCACGCTCCAGTTTGGGGGCTCCTATGTTCCTGCTCCCTCCTCATTTCTGCCTTTTGAGATGGTCCTGGATTTTTAATCCATTCTGCTAGGAATCTCCTAACTCTGGACACCCGCTGGGCTTTGTTAACTTGGCTTCTGGGTATAGAACAGGCTCACAGTGCCTAGTCTGAAATCCTTACAGCTTGGTGTGTTTCCGAAATCATCTTTGGGTTTTAGAAAAGTAATACAGTCCATATATTCATATTAAGCGTAAGAACAGCCTTAGAATGTTCTGGGCAGCAACTCTTATCTTGATTAGAAACATTTCTGCAGCAAAACATAAAACTATTTTTCGCTAAGTGGAGTCAGTACAGAGCACACTTATGTTGCCAAATGAGTTATGGTAAAACTTAATTTTCGGAGTGTTTTGTCTTTTGGAATGGTGAATAAGGGAATGTGGATTTGTATTAATAATAGCTCAGTCCTTGGACTTGGTAACTGTGTCTTCACTTGCCTGCAAGTCCAGATAATCTTACTATTTCTATATTATAATAATTTAAATTGATGTATCTCTAGGTTGGTCTCACAGAGCATGTAAGGCATTTTGGGCCATACTTTTAGCCTGGGCAACTCTTCCTGATCTACAGCTGCAGGTAAGAGCCTGTGCACCTCCTCCACTGCTAGACTTCCACCCAGACAGAGCCCGCCGCTTAAGTGTACTAAAAAAAGAGCAAAAAAGGAAAAAAGAAGAAATTTGCAAAAATCACAAAATTGC
Source organism: Lepilemur ruficaudatus (assembly GCA_963574885.1). NCBI lineage: Eukaryota > Metazoa > Chordata > Mammalia > Primates > Lepilemuridae > Lepilemur > Lepilemur ruficaudatus. Next base: position 20,270 of record CAUYRT010004105.1, read on the forward strand.
CTTCTTCTCATGTTATTGGGATTGACACAGGTCACTATCAGAAGCTGCTCTTGACTCCCAAAGGCATTCGCTCTGCTTGTTCACTCATTCAGTCACTTGCTTATTCAATTACTCATTCATTTGTTACATTTTCCTTCACTAATTCATGTAATCATCCACTCAATCAAATGTATGCTTAGCAACCAGTCCGTGCCAGGTCGGATCCTGGGAAAAGAAGGACAAATGAGACATATTCTTGCCCTCTGGGACCTCAATCCCATGAGGGAGACAAACAGGAAACCAGCCTTTGTATGTTTCAAAACAGTGAAACTGGGAAGGGTCCTGGTGGGACAGAGGAAGAAGGTGGTTGTGGAAGGCTTTGTGGAGGGGGACACTCGCCTGGCCTTGAAGAACAGATAGGCTTAAATAGGCACAAAGTTAGGACAATGAATGGGGTGTTCTGGATTTGGGGACATGCAGAGACACAAGGGTTTAGAGTCATGGCACATTTGTGATATACTCAAGAGCAAGTTATTAGGGGTAAGTTCAGTAGCTGTTCAGACTCCTAGATATGTCTTTGAGAAAGACGTTGGTCTAAGAATTAGAGTAGGGGGAGATCCCTATGGTTCCTTTCATGAAAGGTCTTTGGAGAATGCTAAGATCTCTTCACAAACGCTGTCTCAGAGTCAGAGGACGCCTCAAGTAGTTATCCATCTGGTTCTTCCCTGGCTTCAAATAGGTATTAGATCTCCTTGGCTAAGAAAATCCCAAAGGTAGGACACGGTGGAGAGAGGGTAGACCTGGACCATCCTAACTCCCAGGACAGATGTCAAAGCAACCCTGTGATTTGGGAGACTTCAGGGTAAAGTGGACAGAGTATTGTTTTGGATTCTGATTCTAACTCTTACCTTTCTACTGTGAAACCTCAGGCAAGCTACTACACCTTGGTGAAGCTCAGATAAATTGTGTAGGCACACAGGTGAAATTATGAGTAAATATCCAGGCAAATAGGATGTACTCGGGTGTTGTTCCAGAAGCCAAACCTATGAGAGCAGAATTTTTTATCTGTTTTGCCCACTGCTAATTCCCCAGGATCTATAATTGATTGGTACAGTAGGAAATCAACAGGTACCTGTGGGATGAATGAAGGACTCCACTTCTCACCTTTCCATGGCTGATGCATCCTTTCCTTGGTGCCTTTTTTAGCTGTTTACACTTATTTTTCCATGTTCAATTTCATATGTGTTCTTTTGATTTTGAAATGTGAGCTTGGCACCACACCCCAAGGCAGGCAGGTGTTACAGGAAAAGATTCATGATACATTTACTGACCAGGCTCTAACCAAGAGCTGGGTGAACCCATCATCAATTTAGAAAAGTTCAACTATGTTTGACTGTTTCAAGGAGAAAAATCATGTAAAGAAAAATATAACAATTATCAAGGTGAAAAAATTGTGAGCAACCTGGGTATAAAAACTCAAATTTATCTTTTTATCTTAAGTACCTAACCCAGAGACTGGCAGGCAGATGTAGAGTAAGAGCTTGATGAATATTGAACGGAAGAACAAACCAAGAAACAAATGAATGAATGAAGTATGCATTAATTATCTAGAGATGAGGAGAAGGAAACTGTCATTGAGTGTGTCCACTACTTGTCAAATTCTGTGCATCCATAAAAATCTATTCATCAATAAAAAGAAATTCCCCATTTTTGTGAGTCAACATTTCTGTCTTCATTGATACATCCATTTTGTTTTCTTGCATCCGATATTTATTGAATTTTCTAAATTTAAAATAGGTAAGTCTTTTTCTTTGCTAAAGTCTTTGAGGGACACATGGAAACAAGAAAACCTTGGGTGAAGATTTAAAAACCATACATGTGACTCTGAAAGGCTCACTGTAAAATGGCTTAGAAATGAACTTTTTTTTGCTTATTTTGTTATAGTGGAAAGCTAGGGTGGAGTAAACAGTCAAATTATGGGTTAGCAGGTTCATGCCAAATGGGAGGGGAATATACACTCTTTAAGATGCGGAAGAAGGAAAAGTTTATCTCCCTGTTTCCCCACTTTCTTGAAAGAATTAGTAAATCAATCAACACAGATTTCCTGAGCTAGAAGTACAAAGACACATTTTTGGCAGTATGTCCTGAATCTTTTATTCCTCAAAGTTAAAATCCTTCATTCTTTCCATCACCTTTTGTGGATTAATGTTTAATTTAAAACAATAAATTATGATAGCAATTTAATAATATGCCTATGTGTGGGTTCTAAATATGTAATTTTATTTCTTAGCCCAACACCTGTATTTTCTCATAAAACAAAGAAGCATTACCTACCTCAAACTGATTTTGACTGAGGTCTCATGATCCATGACCTGATTCTTCACAGTTAATGTCGCTAGCAGAATGGCGCCTTCATGGTATGGAAGCTGCTGATTGGTCGGCAAGAAATGAAGAGGAGGCCGTCCACAGCATTCCTACTTGTTCAACTCTCTGACCTCCAGCCTGGACGTCTGCCCACACTGCCCAGGTTTTGGGGAGTTAGCACTATCCACAACTTCTCCTTCTTTGTCTGCTGCTTCTCAGAGCTGTCCTCCCCCACCCACTCTGGGAAAATCTGGCGAGAAAGACGTGAGTGCTATGATCATCTAGGGGGACATAACATGCTAAGAAATAAACATTTCATTTAACTTTCATATAGTGCGTTTTTATTGCTATTGCTTATAACCAATCACTGACATCTATTAAAAATGAAGTTGAGGTTATAATTCTGAAAAGGCATTTCTGAAATTGCATTTTGGTTTCTGTATACATGAAGGAGCTATTAAACATGAACGTCTTTTACAGATTAGTGTCCTAATGCCAAGGAAGAGTGGAAGCTGGCCATGATCTGGGGGCAGGGGTGTGCCAATGTGTGCAGGCTTGGTGGGTGCCCCAGCTGTTACAGCTCAGAGAGGGGTGGTAAGAAGAAAATGTCTTAAGAGAAAAGAAAGGAGTCGGAGGAAGGGGGTTGGAGACCACCTCCCTTAGAGCAAATCCAGCTTTTCTCACTTAGAAGTAAGTCTTGCTTTGAAGACTAGTTGTAAACCCACATTCCCAGGCCCAGACCTGCCCCCTCCTCACCCAGCAAGGACGGTTCCTGCCTACACTCCCAACTCTATCTCAGACCCTGGGAACTGACCTGTTCAGGGTCAGGGGATCTGGAAAACTAACCAACATGGGGCTTGGCATCAGTGAGGGAACTAGAACTTGCGTTTCTTTCTTTCTTTCTTTCTTTCTTGCTTTCTTTCTTTCTTTCTTTCTTTCTTTCTTTCTTTCTTTCTTTCTTTCTTTTTCTTTTTTTTTTATGAAACAATCTCACTTTGTTGCCCAGGCTAGAGTGCAGTGTGGTGTCATCATAGCTCACAGCAGCCTCAAATTTCTGGGCTCAAGCTATCCTCCCTCCTCGGCCTCCCGAGTAGCTGGGACTATAGGCATGTGCCACAATGTTCAGCTAATTCATTTTTTTGTAGAGACAGAGTCTCGTTCTTTCTCAGGCTGATATCAAACACCTGAGCTCAAGCAATCCTCCTGCCTTGGCCTCTCAGAATGTTAGGATTATAGGCATAAACCACCACGTCCAGCCTAGAAGTTTCCTTTGAACCATGTTCCCCATTAGCTGAAGCCTTGGTTTGTTAGATGGGTGCTGGTCTTGGCTTCCACCACTTATCCAATAAATAATTATTTAGTATCCACTATTGGGCCACCTGCTATGTGAGGTCCTGGGGAACCAGTTAGAACATTCAGGTGTCCCCTCCATAGAGCTTAGAGTCTGCACAGGGAGGCAGCATCGAGTGGGGAAAGACACAGTGGCTGTTCAAAGTTGTGCTATGTGCAACAAAGCAGAAGCCTAGCATAGGACAGGGTGTGCAAAGCAGGAGGTCAGGGAAGGGCTCCCCAGTAACAAGTGGGGCTGAGCCGGATGGAGAGTGAAGGGAACAGTGCTCCAGGGCTCCAGGAAGAGAACATGGCTCCGAGGAGGGAGGCAGAGCGGGTAAGGTGAGAATGATACGCCATGAGGCTGGACCTATCACTCAGCCCATCCTCCTAGGTATCTGCCTCACAGGGAAACACACATCTCTGTACCAAAAACATGCACTCGAATGTTCTTAACAGCAGTGTTGGTAGTATCTCCAAACTGGAAACTGCCCAAATGCCTATCTATAAAAGAAGGGATAAATTAATTATGGTACATTCACACTGGAAAACCATTCGGCAGTGAGAACAAACGGACCACGGCTACACACAACAGTCTCACAAACGCAACACTGTACGTGGTGAAAGAAACCAGAGTGGGCACACCGTGCGACTGTCTAGAGCAGGTGTAAAACAGAAGTGGTTCCCCTTTGGAGCATCAATGGCCAGAGGGGTGTTCTGAGAGGGTGTCTGGGGTGCTTTCAATATCCTGTTTCGTGAATCTGGGTGCTGGTTACATGAGTGTGTTCGGTGTGGGGATATTCTTAAAGCTACACACTTACTATTTATGCCCTTTAATTTAGGTAGATTATACTCCAATAAAATGTTCAAAAATGAGGCTGGGCAGACAGGGGGCCCTTGTAGGTCTGGTCTAGGTTTTGAGGTTCACCCTGCTATGCTCTGACCCAGGATGGGTGTCTCCACCTTCTGTCACCTGCCCGATTACCTGCCTGCCTGCCTCAGGTCCCACTCCGGAAGGGAGCCACCGCCCCACAGCCAGGCTCTGTGTTCCCTCCCGCCCAGCGCCTGTGTCCAGATCCCCCAGCCTGACGGCAGCCCGCGGTTCCTCTCAGTGTCTGCCTCTCATTCCACCTCCTCGTCTCCTGCCACTTCCTGTGGGCACCAGGTGTTTTCACTCCTCCCCTGGTCTAAGGGCATTCTAACGCACACATTGTAACTCTGGATAGAAACAGCAGCCACTTCCTCTCAGGCCCTTCACCTCCCTATGCAAAGGGCAGTGAAGAGCGCCCTGAGTGTGGAGAGAAGCCCGGGCAGGGCGACAGGAGACCTGGGATCTAACCCTCTGTGCAGCACAGTGCCGGACCTCTGCAGGCTAAAACAAGTAGATAAGCAAACAAATAGGTGAATGAAGATAACAATTTACTTGGGCGACAGTGGGCAGGTTAGCTGAATTCTCAGGGCTTTAATTTCCCTAAATGTCAACTTGGAGGATCACACCAGTTTAGTATTTCCCACATTTCAATCAGCAGTTTCCTCCCTTCTTGAATTTTGCCATATATTCATGTCCCCTGAACTGCATTTAAATTGATTCCTTTTTTCAAACAAATTTATTTCATAAGGAAGCATCATATCATTACTCTACATGAAAAACCGGAATCACTTGCAACATAAAGGAGACAACTGTCAACACAAGTACAATGTAAACAAAATCCTGTTGTTCGATTCTAGCTGCCTCTTGCATGGGAAGGCAAAGGGCGATCCGCCAGCACGAGGGACTTCCTCCTCGACAGGATCAGAGGTTTGAAGAGGATTGAAAGGAACTCGCTTCCTCACCATGCAATCCCATGTGACTCCAGGCCTTGCCTGCACACCCTCTACAGTCACCCTGCAAGGCCTGGGAGGTGCTGCCCCACCTGGTGAGCGCTGCTCCTGTGATTCCTCAGGACCTGGTTAGCAAGAGGAAGGGAAGTGGATGAATGGTGAAGGGAAGGTATGTAAAAGTCACGCCCTTTGGCAAAGGGAAAAGCGCAAGGCAAACCCCTTGCTTGGCTCCTGGTCCCTGCCTTCCTACTTCCCTTCCCCACTCATTGCTTGGGTGGGAGCAGCAACACAAAGCTCTACTTAGAAATTAATTGTGTGAATTTAGGAGGTACAAGTGCAGTTTTGTTATATGGATATATTTTGTGGTGGTAAAGTCTGAGCTTTTACTGTAAACATCACCTGAATAATGTGTATTGTAGCCATTAGGTCATTTCTCATCCCTCACCCCCCTTCTACTCTCCCACCCTTCCAAGTCTCCAATGTCTATCATTCCACATTTCATGTCTGTGTGCCCACATTATTTAGGTCCCACTCATATGTGAGGACATGTCATATTTGACTATGTGATTCCGAGTTGTTTCACTTCAGACAATGGCCTCCAGTTCCATCCATGTGTCTGCAAAAGACATTTCATTCATTTTTTATGGCATAATTGTACTCCATTGTGTGTGTGCATGTGTGTGTGTGTGTGTGTGTGTGTGTGTATATATATATATATATACACACAATCACCTGTTGATGGACACTTGGGTTGATTCCATATCTTTGCTGTTGTGAACGGTGCTGTAATAAATATACAAGTGCAGGTATCTTTTTGGTATAATGATTTCCTTTCCTTTGGGTATGTACCCAGTAGTGGGATTGGAGGATCAAAGGTAGTTCTATTTTTAGTTTTTTGTGGAATCTCTATATTGTTTTCCATAGAGGTTGTGCTAATTTAAGTTTCCACCAACCATATGTATAAGAGTTCCCTTTTCCCCACATACTAACCAATATCTGTTATTCTTTGACTTTTTAATGATAGCCATTCTGACTGGTGCAAGATGGTATCTCATTGTGGTTTTGATTTGCATTTCTCTGATGATTAGTGATGTTGAGCATTTTTTCATATGCTTGTTGGCCATTTGTACATCTTCTTTTGAAAAATGTCTATTTATGTCCTTTACCCAGTTTTTAATGGAGTTATTTATTTTTGGTGTTGTTGTTGAGTTGTTTGACTTCCTTGTAAATTCTGGATATGAGTCCCATGTTGGATGAATAGTTTGCAAATATTTTCTCCCATTCTATAGGTTGTATGTTCACTCTGTTTATTATTTCTTTTGCTGTGCAGAACATTTTTAGTTTAGCTAAGTACCATTTGTCTATTTTTTGTTTTTAAGCTACATACAGCTTTATTTATAATAGCAGGAATGAGGAGAAAAAGCGGCTGATGGCCCAGGGGCCTCACTGCAATGCCTGCCAGCCTTGCATGACCTGTGATCCTGGTCCCTCTCTCATCCTCCATGGTCATCCTGATCAAAATGGGGAGAGAGGCCCAGTGTGGTGGTGTGCACCTGCAGTCCCAGCTACTCAGGAGGTTGAGGCAGGAGGATAGTTTGAGCCCAGGAGTTTGAGGCTGCAGTAATTGATGATCACTTCAATGCACTCTAGTCTGGGTGACAGAGGGAGACCCTCTCTCCAAAAAAAGGGACAAAGAGCCCAGAGCTCTTCACAATGTCTACACAGCTTTCTGCAGCTTCATCCTGTTCCCAAATCAAAACCAGACCCCGCAGGTCTTTGTGTTTTGCGTTTTGGCTGGATGGTGGGATCTTTTGGAGGTACTGTTCCCAATCTAGATGGAAGTGAGTGGTGCATGATGAATACCATAGATCATCTTGTTTGTGAATGGCACCTTAATATGCTGAAAGTAATATGAAGCCATATATCTTTCTGGATAAATATATCCAGGTCCTGAAACAGCTTAATAGACTCCCCCACCCCCTCCAGTTATTGTTGAAGTTCATCAAATGGAGTTCACCAAAAGACATTATGGCTTTTGACCAAAACTAAAATTTCCTGTCTTTGATTTCCTGTAATTTCAAAGTTATTTCCCTTTTGTCCTGTAACTTGCAAACCCAAATCCCCAAAGTGAAAGAGGCCCTATACCTTGGCTTCTTCCATAGCCCTATAATAAATAATTAATATTCTACTGTTTTATGAGGTTGCTTTGCCCTCAGCAAGGACTGCAAGACATTGCACATTCCATGGCCTTCCGTGGATGCTCCTTTGGTTCTCAAGAAGGCCAAGATTGTCAGTCATTTTAACTTTTAATTAAGATGTTCAGAAAGAACAAAAAGCCTGTAAAAGATTCTGGGTAGTTTATGATTAATATTTCTTGAAGCAAGGACTTTTCTTTGCCTCCATGTTACCTCTGGGACATCTATGTGCATACTTTTTAACCCGTGATAACACAGTCTGTGGGCGCCTTCCAGTTACTTAAGTCATCTTAGAAAATCGTGTTTGCTCTATTCTTAAAAATTTATTCTTGCTTCTGTCCTCTTTAAAGTTCTGGAATGTAAGAGATAATGTCTGTTTCTTTTCTCCTTGTTTTTGTCATTGTGTAAGTCAGAGTTTTTAAGATGTCTTTATGCAGAAGACTAGCTCTAGGACATTCCCACGTCAAAATCCTTTGGGAAATGGCACATCCGCTCTTGGAGATCTCCAAGCTAGTTCAAATGTCTGAGAATCCAGGGAGTGTTTTAAAAAAACTTTTTAGCATTGTTTAACTATATTTTGCCAAACTCATGTTACCACATGGAATGGTACATTTGGCACAGGTGCTCAATAGTTATTTCTAGAACTAAACTTAAATAAAGGACTTGTGTATAAAGGGAGTGTGGTTTTAAAACACAGCCTCAAATTTTTTGACACTCCTTTCTTCAACAATTGGGGTCTATGTCCACTGTCCTTGAACCTGGTTGAGTTCATGACTGCTTCAACCGATAGCGTCCAGCAGAGGTGCACTCTGTTCCTAGGTATACATGCCCATGTAGCTACCACTGTGTTGCTTTTGGAGTCCTAAGGTAAGATGCCTAACTATCCTGAGACTACTAAAATGGTAAGGCTACATAGGGGTGTGTTTGTCAACAGTCAATTCAGCTGTCCAGCTGTCCCTTCCATGGTGCCAGCATGTACATGAAATCATCTTGGATCCACCAGACCCAGCTTATACTCCAGCTGAATACCACCAAGAGACCTTCCCTGCTGCCATGTAGAATAGAAAGATCACTCAGATGAGCCCTGCTTGAATTCCTGGCCCACAAAATCATAATAAATAATAAAAGAGGTGTTCTTTAAATCTCTGAGTTTGGCATTAGCTTGTTACATAGCATGGATAGCTGAGATAGGGATGGTTGAATTCTCAGTTGTAGAATAGAAACCCGAATGCCTTCTCTGAGACATTTCAGAGCTAGAAGGACCAGGGCCCATTAGGAAAAGCTTAGAGTCAGGGGGTACCCAAAGATCAGCACTTTCATTAGGTTTGATAAGTGGAGTCGTTGGTTTGGTATTAAGCAGAAGTATGATCAGAGGGAGAACAAATCAGAAACAAGAACGATTTTGGGGTGTCATGCTCTGCCTGTCCTGCCCGATGGTATGGGTGTGGTAGGCTGGGACAGAGCAAGTGCCTTTGCCACGAGGACCTAAGTCTGATGTAAACACCAAGGAGCCAACCTCACTCTCCTACCACAAGGGTCTTGGTCCCTCTGTCAGTGACATAACCAAGGGTTGGATGGAACATAGAGAAAATTCTGATGTCCTCATGCCCAGGGGTAGAAAAGAAGTGGCAGTTGTGGGAAGTCCATGTCTGGAAGAGTCAAATTAGCTGTGATTGCTCACTGGGCATAAAACCCAAATTGCTTTATTTCCTTTACCATTCTGCCCTCAGCTTTCTCTACTCTAATGACCCCATCTAGGCTGTCCCCTCGGTTCATGTCACATCCAAGAACGTATTCATGAGGCGTGAACTCCTCCTGCAGCAGGCGCTGAGACCTTCCTATTTAATGCACTCCCAGGCTGCCCTCCAAGGGAGCCCAGACTTCAAAAATCATTTGATGCTGGACTTTGATGTGGATTAAAAGAGTGGGGATAAGGAACAAGATGTTCTCTTCTCACACAGACCCCACAGGCTTGTATTAAAATGACTGATGCTTACGTGCCAGCACTCTGTTATCCAACTAGTCATTAAAACTTGACAATGCCACCTCCTAAATATATTATTAATCCAACACATCCTCTCAATCACTGCTCCAGCTCAGACACTCATCATGTCCCTCTTATATAACATTTGCCTTCTGACTCATCTTCTTTCTTCCAATTTCTTCCCAACAGTTGCCTGAGGGGTTTCTCTAAAACGCAAATCGAACACATCAGTCTTCTGTATAAGACTTTTCTCACTGCACACAGGATAAAGTCCAAATTTTATAGTATCACCCTAGCAGTCATAGTCCAGTGAAAAGAGAAACTATTCTAGGTATTTTAAACAAATGAAGCTTAATAAAGGGAACTGGTTACATAGCTAACGGAAGAGCTAAGAAAACAGAGGATGCTAAGACAATGTGCACATTAGCAAAGAGGAGGTGGGAGCTGAGATCACGGAGGGAGGGAGGGGAGCTGCCAGGAGCTTCAGCTGCAGGGGAAGTAATGTAGCTGCTGCCAGAGAGGCCACCCAAGGCAGAGCAAGAGACAGCAATACCCTGGCTTCTGTTCTGCTTTCACCCTCCAGTTTTCTGCCTGTGCCTCCCACTGTTCAAACTTCTAGGAAGCCAACTGGCAAAGGATCTCACTCTTTAGTTCCCTGCAGAGCAGAGGAAGGGTGCAAACAGAACTGAAAGGAAAGAGGGGAGTGACCAGCACAATGACATATAAAGACCTTCATGGTCTAACCCTACCAACATCCCACCACCACGTTTCACCGTTCTCCCAACTTTCCTTTCCCTCCAGCTATCCTGAGCTGCTCAGAGCTCCCAAGTGTGTCATTCTCTTTCCTAGTGTCATGGCTGAATTGGCACATGCTCTTTCTCCCACCTGTGATGTCCTCCCCTCAATACGATTAGAGAACTTATCTCACTGTCTTCTATGCTAAAGCTTCTTGGACCTCTCCAGAATACAGTTGACCATTCCCCATGTGTTCTACCCGTGCATCCTGTTTCCTCATTGTGGTGTTTATCACAGTGAGGTGTGAGTGAGGCAGACAACTCTTACTTTGTTTGTCCAACTTGTCTTTCTCTTAGGGTAAGAGGGCCCCTGTTTTTCTTTAGGAGCATTTTCTCCTGGTTTACATGGTGCTAGACAGGCTTTCAATCATGTGGATTTATCTCCTCATGCCTGAGATTGGCATATGACCGAAGTTTAGCAATCAGAGCACCTCGTCTACAGTGATCGGGCTGTTATGGGTCCCTGAATAAATGGCCCATCAGAGTTCTTCTTAGAGACTAAGATGGATATTAGAGGACAGAGGCACAGTCTTTAAGCATCAGTGCAATGCATGCAGAGATTCTGGTGGTCATCTTTGTCACCTGTTGGAAAAAGCCTGCCTGAGAATCAAATAGAGCAAAGCTAGGCCAAATGATAAAAACAGAGACTCTTGACATTTTTAGGTGTGTGGATTTCAGTGTGCCTGAGGAGATTAACCCCTAAAGTTCTCAGGGGAATGAATCAGCAGGAACTCCTCTCCCCTTTTTAAATTGAAACATTTTTCATACGCATGTAAGGTTTATTCTGAATTTATTAGAATCCAGAATTTGATATATACCATAAGGTCTACATTCCTGATTGTGTTATTTAGGTCCATCCTTACTAAATGTTTGCTTGTCTGTCTTGGACTGTGAGGAACATACTAAAGTTGTCTATTTATTAGTGCATATCTGTGCTATTCTCCTTGCTTCTCCTGCAGTTTCTGTTTTATGCAAGTTGTTGCTGTTTTGTGGGATGCATAGATATTAATTATAACTTTCTTTTGAATTATATTCTTTAGCATTATACAATGTAATTTTTAAAAAATGCTTTTTGGCTTACATTCTACATTATTAAATATCAAGATCTCTACATCTGTTTTCTTTATATTTTTGCTTTCTTGGTATATCTTTGCCTATTATTTTATTTTTAACATTTCAGAATCTCTTTAGATGAGTTTCTTGTATGCAGCATACAGTTGGATTTTGGTGTTGGTGAATATGAAAATCATTTTCTTTTAGTAGATAAGCTAAGTTCATTTACAATTGTTATTAATTAATAAGAATGGTAAGTTTTTTTCTCAGTATTTCTATAACATTTTGTTTTATATTCATGTGTGTGTGCGTGTTTTATGCCATGTAGGCTGTTTGCTTTCTCACTCTCTCTTTGACATTTTTCTTGCAATTTGAGAAGGCTCTTCCTTGTTTTATTCATTACCTTTCAATAAATATTGTTACACAATACCTTTAATTTCCTATTTATTAGACACTGCCTATTTGTTTCTTACTATGAACTATACTGAAACAAGGCAGTAATAGGTTGTATCTTATGCCCGCTCCTTTCCCATCCCCACAAGTATTCTGCTCCCAGTTTGTATCAATAAGACAAGTAGCAAGCTTACTTTACTTTCTGTGCTTTCCCCTACCCCAACCACTTTTGATGTTTATATTATATGTATATTGTTAGAGTAGATCATAACAATCACAGCAGCTCTGTCACTTCTCCCCTTAGCATCCAGTCTTAGTTTTATGGTTGAACATATCAATGCTCATCACCGGTCCTCACGCCAATGATTTTTCCAATCCACTTTTAGTTTTCTGTGAACAATTTTTCCTGAGGTGTTGCACGTAACAATTGTTTGTGTGATTTATTCTTGAGGAACAGTTTAGCTGGATATAAAATCCTTGGATCACATTTTATTTTCTTGAGTATGTTAACTATGTTATTTTCCTGTTTTCTGCTCCAAAATGTTGCTGTTGAGAAGACTGATGCAACTCTGACTTTTTTTCCTTTATAGACTAACTGTGAATCCCACTTTATTTCAGAACAGTCCAGTTACCTTCTTTTGTCCCAGAGTAATGACTGATAGCTCCTCATTCATTCTCACATGTGTCCCAGCTTAGCTAATAATATAGCCACCTTATTTCTGGGTGACTTGGTTTTTCTGCCTGCTTGCCTGAAGAATATAATTTTAATAGTTTTGGTGGGATATATTTTGGGATGGACCTTTCTGGATTAATTTTCCCAGTTACAAATGTGATTTTTAATATGTAAATTCAAGATGATTTTATTTCAGAAAAACTTTCATGGATTATAGTCTTCAGTATTTGTTCTATGTCACTGTTTTGGGTTTCTTATTTGAGGATTACAATTATACGTGTGGTAAATCTTCTTTGCCTTTAATTCCTCTCAAACCCTTCATTTAAAAATCTTTTCCATCATTTTTCTTTCTTTCTAATGTTTCATGGTACTTTCCATGGTATTTCTTCCATTTTGTGCTCCTTCTGACCTAACGCTTATTTTTGAAAAGTATTTTTTTAATTTATAAATCCTTCTTGAGCTTTTTCAGATCTTTTTAAAGTCTTCCTCCTGCTTAGCAACTTATTTCTAACATTTCCAATAATGATTTATGCCCCTTCACAGTTTCTGTCATTCCCTTGATTTCCTTTAGCTCCAGCTACTATTACTCTATAGCTTTGCTCTGTGGCCATATTTTTCTGATTTGTTTTCATTTTCTCTAGGGATGTTATCATTCAGTTTATCATTATTATTTCCTTTCATTTTACAATATTTTTGTATGGGGCCTGAACTTAACCCCTTTCTATTGTTCATGTTTAAGTGAGGTGGGTCTTCTGTGCTTTAGAATGTTTTCTGTGCAGGGAGTAAGAGGGATCAAGAAATTTTCCTACCTCCATGGCTCTAAGCCACCCTAATCAAAACTGTGGCCTCTCCAGTATTGTCTGAGCTATGCTTCTTCTCATTCCCTCCCCAGGGCCAGGAGGAGGATGGGGCAAGGGAGGAACCTAGGACACAGAATTCAAGGAGGCACCCACTCCCAGAGCCAGGTGAGTGCTGACCATGCTCGGATGATGCTGATGATGAGGGCTCAGGTGCTGTGTTTGCTCACCCTATGTCTGAACCAGCCCCTCGCCGACTGGCATCTCAGTTTTCTCTCCTATTTACCCCAATTACTTTGTGTTCTATTCCCAGCAACCTCTCCTCATTGTGGGGCTCTGCTCAAGGGCCTGTGCTGATTCAAGAACCCCCCACATAACTTCCCTTGATACCCCTGACATACCCACAAATTTAAGTCTGCCGATGCCTCTCCCAACAATGCCAACCATTGTACTCAGAGATGTCAGTCCCACTCTCTTTTCTGCGTGGAAAACCTGTCCTTTAGGGAGCATGAACAGAAGTGATTTCTGGGTTCCTAGGCCTTTGGGGTGGTCAGAAACCTGTCCTCCCTGTGCTGCACAGCTGCGGTTCCCGGGGCCCTTATTGCTAACCACACTCATGTATTCTGGTCTTTGCGCTATTGCTCAGTCACCTTGGTCTGTTGCTGGTATTGTTCTGGGATTTTTCCTTCTCAGGAACTTTTGCTATCCTCATTGTCCTCCTTGTTTTTTTTTTTTGTTGTTGTTTTGTTTTGTTTTTTTGAGGGGACTGTGGAGATCTAACCATCATGCTGCAGCTACCAGTTTGCTTCTCCTAAGTACTTAAAGCATTTTAAATTGAAACCGAAGAGGATCAACCAATCCTAAAATTGTTTATCTAGTTTTATGTCTTTTTTTTAAAACCGAATAATGAATTTATTGAAAATGGTGTTCTTTTTGCACAGTACCGAGTAAGAGATCAACAAATGTTTGCTGAATGAAAGAATAACCGAATGAATGATTGAATACCAGATGGCAATGGAGGAATATGGCTCAGAAATTCGTCACGTAGAAAGAAGAAAATAACCTGGGATTGAACCCCTCTTGCAACCTACCACAGTGATCAGTGCCTGGCCTATCTATGATTACCCTGCAGTTTCAGGGCCAGTCACAAAATTCTTTTTTGCTTCCAGGCTTGTTAGGCCTGGTGCAGAGTAAACAGGTGGCTGGGGCAAAGAGTGGGAACCGAACTGTAGCTAGAAACCAAATTTCGGCTAGAAACCGTTCCTCGTGGGAACATACACAGTAAAAAGTTCCTAGTGACCTTTAACCGACTTAGAGCTCAGAACTATCTAATTAGCATAACATGGGTAGAGCTTCGTGGAGAATTCCAGAAAACACATACACAGAAAGGGAAACTGTTATATAGCCTACTCTGTTATGTAACCTGCCATGTGATCTGTTATATAACCACAACCTGTCAATCACTCTCAAAGGCAAGGAATAGCAACCAATCCTGCCAGGGAAAAGGCGGGACAAACTAGTGGCTTACAAAAGGCAACCTGTGCCCAGCCCCCAGCGTCTTTCTCCACTCCTGGCAACTGACCTGTTCCACTCTCTCTGGAACGTACTTTCCCTTTGTGTATCTTGCTTTACTTTCATTCTTTCTTTTATGTGATAAACTGTTTGCATAAAGTTGCTCTGTTTGTGATCACACCGTCTTCGGCTCCTCAGTACCCATCCTCTTTCTTGACACTGGGAACATCACACAGACGAACCTAGCAGATTCCCAGGCTTACAGGAATTATGCAGTCAATCTCGTGTGACGTGTCATGCTATGGAAAGAGGAGCATGGGCTTTAGTTAGGAAGATCATTGTTTAAAATCCTGGATCTGCAACTCCTAGCTATGTGACCTTGAGCAAGTGACAGTCCCTCTGAACCTCTGTTTCCTCACTTGTAAAGTGAACACGATATTGTATCCTAGGCCTGTTGTAAGGATTCAACGAACTAAAAGATAAGAAAGTGCGTTGTATGAGATCATCACTTATGGGAGGTCATTGTCCCATCCCTTTGTCCCTTGTCCCTAGCTGACCACTTAGGCATGGGTTTTCCTTGAAGTCTACGAACTAAGGCTTTGTTGAACTGGGGAAGGCCACATTTGGGGTGCGTGGGATTTGGAGGAGGTAGGAAGGTGAAGGGAATTTTAGCATCAGTGCTGGTCACACTGGCCCTCCCTGTATTCCCTCCTCTCTTGTTAGGTTCTCTGAGGGCCGGACCACCTTATTTGTCAGAAGGAATAGGCACCCGCTGCATCGCGGGTAGCCCTCTTGGCCCATGGGGGTGTGTGCCACCGTCACACAGCTCTAGGAATGAGCCCCAGGCACATTCTCGTGCCCCACACTCTGTGGGTGGGCGAGGGGAGCTTCCTATTGGGCGTACTTTTGTCCTCTGAGTTTCACTGTGATGGATTTAGACAATCCCTGCCTCAAAGGGAAGTCTAGAATGAAGGTTTTATTTTGTCTGTTGGGCTTCCTGACCCCCGTTCTTGTCCAACAAGCCACTGGAAGATGTCCTTCTCCTTTTCTGCCTCCCCGCCGAGGTTGCCTCCAGTGTGAGACAGAAAGAGGTGAGAAAAATCTCATTGTCGACTCCTCATTTCTGAGCAGCTCTGGCTTAATAAATTCCTCAGTGAACTAAGAAGAGGAGCTTCTCTCCGGGTCTATAGCATCACCTGGCCTCACGTTCAGCATTGTACGAATTCATCACTACTGCAGGGATCTCAGGCTTTCAGCGTTGGTCACTCTCCAAGCTCCCTTCTCCGTGGCCATTGGTCCATTTAAGCGTCACTCCTCCCCTCTTGCTTTCTCCTCTGATCTCTCCTCAGCCTTTCTGCCTCCTTCTTGGCTTGTTAATTTCTGTCTCCCCTCTCTGCCCATCAGGGACCTAGATAAAAAATAAACAATTTTGTAGCCACTCTCCTATCTGCAATTTACGTGCTCTATGTCTAATGCTTCAAGTTGCTCTGGATTGAGTTGTGCAGAGCCTTGGGAAAGATGCAAAGCCTGGCTTCAAGTCTTGGCTGGTCGTAAAGCTGCTGGGAAGCGTTTATGAGATGTTGTTTTACTGAATCTGTTCCTGCAAGAGTTACAGTACAACCCTGCCTTAGTGGGATCTGCGACTTGCAAAATCCTGCACGACTTTGGCTAAATAGACAGCAAATAGAGTCACTTTGGGAGGAAGAACCCACTTTTAAGAGAAGAAGGGCAGAAGACGTAGCCAGTCATGCCAGCTACTTTCATAAAGTCCCCTGAAAGGATGTCAACAGAAATGTCCTCACTAGCCGAGGCTCCTCACCTTTCATGCCTGGCCCCAGCAAGCTCCCTCCCACCCCTTGTCCCACAGTGGGAATATTTGGGAAGGCTCTTTTCCTCTTGGACTCATTTTAAATTACATTCTGGCAGCAGTTGGATAAATTCTATCTGTCTTCTGAGCCCCGGGCCCCCCTGAGATTGCTACTTATAATTGAAGAAAGAACAGAAACCAAAACTCTACTCAGGCAGTTTGGGTTTATGTGCTTTGTCAATTTACCTTTGTGATTCCCCAGAGGACCAAGAGGATAAAGTTACCTAGGAGTGAAAAATAAGGAGAGGTCCTTACAATGGGGGTTCTGCCTTATGCTAAATAAAAATGAACAGCCAACGTTTGATACAAGTGCCTTTATACACAGGGGGTCAAGTTAAATAACTCTGAGTCTATGTCTAGCCTTCACATCGGATCCAGCCTCAGTCAGTGGCACAGAATTGCCTTGTACAGGGCTTGTCTGTTCGGGTGAGATCCCAGTTAGTGAGACCAGCAGTAATGACTGCAGGGCCCTGAATGGCATTTCCGCACAGACCAGGCTCTGCCATGGCTACAAACTTTATGCGAGAGTAAGTAGACCCCAAAGCTCCGGGGGTGTCCCTTGGTGTTCTCATTGTATACCCTGTCTGCCTGAGAGTTTGTCTAGCCTCATGACTTTAATTACTACTCCAATGTAAACAGCTTTCCAGAGCTATATTTTACATCTTTTTTTCTATCTCTGGAGCACAGGTTCTGTTTGCCAAGTTCAAGTGCCCACCCCACATTTCCACTGTCTCCACCAGCCAAACACACACTTCCCGTCGTCATCAAAAACTGCTTTTCCTGTGATACTTCACTTAGAAGAATGGGCTCCGGCTCCATTTGTACCCCTGTAATATTCTGAAATAAAAAATAATAATAAAAGAAATAAAAAGAGCTTAGGAATGACAAGGCAAAAACTAACAAACAAACAAAACCCCCAAAAAACCCCTACTTTTCCTTCTGAACTCTCTTGCTTTTGTAAATGGCGCCTTTAAGGAAGGAGACCATGCTCACATTAAGAAGACCCAAGCAATAAGAAGTAACTCTGACTATCCCAGTACTGTTCACAGCAAAAGAATTGAACCCTTTTACTTAAGTAAGTGGCCCAAAAGGTAAATACCTTTCAATCCTGTAGCCTTTTGCAGCTTGCAAGTGGCTCCTACGTTAGACCTATGACTGTTTTTGCCTGTTTCATCCCCTGTTTTAGACTGTATGAGCTCCTTCATTTCAGGGACTATGTTATTTATTTTTTATATGTTCCCCAGAACATCGAAGAATGATTGTAGTAGATGCTCAATGAACACTTGCTGGAATAATAAATAAGAGAGTAAGCAAATGGACAAATGAGACATTCTCTTAAGAAAATTTCAGTTTTGAGTTCTCTGACCTTTAATGACCATCATGTGCCTTGTGGGATTTTAAAAGCATGCCTTTTCTGAAAATCCATTCCTCATATTTTCTGAGTTTAGTGCATAGCTGGTAAGTGGCTTCTAATGCTGGGAGCTACATTTAAAAGGTGAGAGGGTTGGCATTTGAATCTCGGAGGTTTCGAAAATCAAATCTATAAATACTGATGGCTTTTTTCCTCATTCAAAGGACAGAAAAGTGGGACAATCTTCTGGAAAATGCACATTCCAGTGGAAGTCTTTAGGTCAGGGTAAGGTAAAAGTGCATTACCATTTTAAAATGTGATACATATCGTTGAACTTTGAGCTCCGACCTTGTGGGAACTGTATTGTGAGGTTCATCAGGAAAATGTTGCAATTCCCCTAGAGGCATTTCTTCTTGGGCTCTGAGATTCACCTAGATCTCTAGAATTCTGAATTCAGTGTTACAAGGTTAATTTTGATTTTTTTTCTCTTCAAAAGAAATGCCTAATACCTCACGTGTGGAATAAAGAGGCCAGTATTCTTCACAGAAAGGGGGAGGATAAGACACCCTACTGCAGGAGCGAGACTTGGTGACTCTAATACACTTCATCCTTTCCCCCTCACAAATTCTGCAGAGTATGTGAGTTCATTGTGAAGACACACTAGGAATTCTAGTTATAGAAAGGAAACAACTTCTTTCTTTCTTTTTTTTTTTAATTTATGAAGAAAAGGAATTTATTTCTTAGGAAGGCTGGGAAGTCCAACATCGAGGGGCCACATCTAGTGAGAGCCTTCTTGCTGGTGGGGATTCTCTGCAGAGTCCTGAGGTGGCACAGAGCATCACATGGTGGAGGCTGAGCGTGCTAACACGCCTCGGAAACAACTACTTTAATCCCCAGTGATTAGGAGTACTGTATCTAACCAAGTGATTGTACATCATGGTATAATTGTTTACATGCTGTGATGGCTCTAGTCGATCCCAGCTCCCTTAGCATAACATCCACACTTCTGTGGATTGCAAAGTCCCACATCATGCCCCCCACTGGTTATTCCTATCTCATCTCCTGCCACTGTCTCTGTCACTCTCCATGTTTCCTCCAGAGCAGCTTTCTGTCGATTCTTTGCAAATATCAAGCCCAGGACTCACTTTACTTATGCACTTTTCACCTTCTGCTTCCTGTGCCTGGAATATTATCCCACATCTTTGCATAACCTGTTAATTAGTAAGTCTCATCTTAAGACACTGAAAAGCAGCATTTCATAGTCATTCTCTGTCACTGAACTGTGCTTCATTTTTTCTTGAGGCTCGTTTCCCTTATTAGCATCTTCAAATAGAGGAGTTTATATGTCATCATATCCCTCCTATTGTTTATTTATATATCCATGTGCTTATTGTCTATCTCTCTCTACTAGAACATAAATTCTTTGAAGAAAAAGGGCCTTGACAGTCTTTTCTAGCAGAGAACATGGCACAGAGTATGTGCATGCTGTTGGAACAAAAGAGTCTATAAGAAGAAGTAGCTGCCAACCAGGCGATAAGAAAAAGCTGGATAATCTACAAAATCAAACTTTCCTTGAATTCATTATATAATGGATCTGAAGTCAAACGGCAACCAAATGAACTAAATTCCAAAAAATGATAAACTTCTTCAAGGGGAGAAGAGGCACACAGACAGCTCCACCTTTGGCAGAGCAGGAGAGAAAGAGATGGCCTCCACAAAGCAGATGAGAAGGAAACAGCTAAGGCATTTAATGAATTTTTAAAAGCCAATGTGTGCTATAGTAACAATTTAGAATGCCTGAAAGTTCCAGACCCAGGAAGAATCTGTATTCACTCACAAGCAGTATTTTTATAAGCCTCCTTTGGTATTCCCAATACCCAAAATACCTTCCTGCATGGTGCAGGCACATAGGAAGTTATTGATGGCTGTGAGGTGGGGAGACAGGCATGAAAATCCATGTACTTCCCCAAACGCTTTCTCATATGAAGTAAAGACTTAAGCCACTGGAGGATGGGTAGAAAATATTTGTTCCTTGGGCTCAGGAAAAATGTGCAAAAGAGTAGAAGAAAAACTGTCTTCCCCTGGGAGAGGGGTAGAAAACCTTCTTTCTCCAGGATCCTGTACGGATACAAAGCAGAAGTAAGCTTTCTCTTGTCCTGAGCCTCCACGGATGCAAGAAATAGTTTGACTGCCCTGGATGCTTACCTGTGAGGCCTAGGTGCACAGAACCTGTGTAAGACTAAAGCTGGACCAGAAGAACCAAGACTCTTTCTGTGCCCACAATTAGCTTAGCACTGAGTAATAAATAACAACAGTCTACTCCTGCGGAAGACCGCTGAACGCTGAAGATGGAGCAAGAACATTGAGAAAACTCACCCCACACCCCAGATCCCATTTTAAGCACAAGTTAACAGCAGCCAACCAAGGGAGAAACTTGAACTTTATCATCAGTTGGCAACAACAAAACACAAACTCAGATCAATTACTATATAGATTGACTCAACACCCTCCCACCACTAATGGCCTGATACAAGAAAACTCATGGTTATTTCAGGCAAAAAAATTTTTTCTTCTGTCTCTTCTGTTTTCCTATATGTGATGTCTAAAATGTAATAAAAATTATGAGACATACATAGAAGCAAGCAAAAAAAAAACAGAAGTGAAAAAAGAAGCAACACTATCCCATAGTCAATAGATAAGGACATGCTTGGAGATAACGCATATCTTGGAACTATCAGACAGGGACTTTAAAATAACTATGATTATATATGTCAAAAGACCTACTGAAAAACATGAACAACATGCATGAACAAATGGGGAATTTCCACAGAGGAGTAGAGAACTATAAAGAGTAGTCGAACACAAGATATCAGTTCCTATGATAGGATTAGAAGAAGACAGAACACACGTGAGGAAAGAATGAGTGATCTTTAAGATAAGTCAGTGGAAGTTGTCCAGAGTGTAACACAGAGGAAAAAAATTGGCAAAAACGAAAGAGAGCATCCAAGAACTATGGGACAATATCAAGTGGCCAAACATACAGGTCACTGGAGATCCATAAGGAAAAGAGGGAGAAAACATATATATATTTGAAGAGATAATGGCTAAGAGTTTTCACTTAATGAAAGACAAGAAACTACAAATCCAAGCAGCTCAGATAATCCTAAATTAGATGAGCAGACACACACAGAATACACACACTGAGACAGATTATAATAAAACTGCTCAATATCAAAATCAAAGTGAAAAAATTTGAAGGTAGACAAAGATAAAGGAAACATTATAAACAGGGCAACAAATAATGACAGAAGACATGTAGTCAAAACTATGCAAACCAAAAGACAATGTGTGGTATCTTTAAAGCACTGAAAGAAAAAGAGAAAAAAGCTGTTAACTCAGGATTTTATACTATGTGAAAATATTTTTATAAAAATAAAGAGAAAATAAAAATTTTGTTTCAATAAATAAAATCTAAAAGAATTTATTACTAACTAATCTGCACTACAAGAAATATTAAGTGAAATGCTTCAAGCAGGAGGAATATGATACTAGATAAAAATTTGGTTCTAGACAAAGAAATGATATACACTGGAAATCATAAAAAGAATAATGTTTAATTGCTTTAAAACATATCTGAAGATGCATAAAAAGATGCTACTCATCATTAGTTATCAAGGAAATAGAAATCCAAATTACAATGCAATGCCATTTCACAGCTACTAGGATGGCTAGAATAAAAAACATAGATAATAATATGTGTTTGGGAGGATGTGGAAAAATCAGAAGCTTTGTACACTGCTGGTGGGAATCTAAAATGGTACAACCACCCTGGAATACAGTCTAGCAGTTCCTCAGACAACTAAACATAGTTACCACAAGACACAGCAATTCCATTCCTGCTCAAGAGAAATAAACAAATATATCCACCCAAAAATTTATACACAAATGTTCATAGCAGCATTATTCATAACAGCCAAGAGCTGGAAACAGCCCAAATGTCCATCCACTGACAAATGGGCAAACAAATGTGGTATATCCACACAATAAACTATTATTCAGCAATAAACAGAAATGAAATACTGATATATGCTACAACATGAATAAAACACTATGCTAAATGAAAGAAGCCAGTCACAAAATACCACATGATTCCATCTATATGGCTTGTCTGTAATAGACAAATCTATTGAGATGGATGTAGATTAATAGTTTTTTAAGGCTAGAGAAATAGAGTCATAGGGGGTGATATTCAAAGGGTAGATGGTTTCCCTTTGAGGTGATAAAAATGTTCTAAGATTTGCTGTAGTGATCTGTGAGTATAATAAAAACCGTTTAGATGTATAATTCAAATAAATAAATTGTATAGTGTGGGAATTATATCTTCATAAAGTTAAGATTAAAAGAAAAAGATAACTAACTTTAAGACAAAAAAGTAACAATGAATTGTGGGATTTATAATATATGAAGAAGTAAAATGTCTGACAATCATAGCACAAATGTTGAAAGGGAGGGCATGGAAGTTTACCACTGTATTCAAATGTAAACACTCTAACTGCAAATGTAATAAATTAAATTATTAACTCAATAACAATAAATTAGTGACAGCAGAAGATTCAAAAATGGAAAGATATGTCAGTAGAAAATACTCAGGCCAAAGCATGAGAAGAAAAGTAATAAAATGTATGAGAAATAAATTGTATGTTTAATTGGGGTTACGAAAAGACAACAGTGAAAAATTGGGCCAAAGCAATATTTAAAGAAATAATGGTTAAAACATTTCCAAAGATCCTAGAATTCATATGAAGCCCAAGCAGAATAAATACAAAGAAAAGTATACCTGAGCACATCATAATAAAATTTCTGAAAGCCAAAAGGAAAAAAAAAACATTTTTAAAGGCCAGAGTAAAAGCACTTATTACCCTAAAAGGAGAAATAAAATGACTTACCACTGTTTTCAAAACAGAATTTATGCAAGTAACAAGAAATTGTAGTAGCACTTTTAAAGTAGGAAAAGAAAATACCAGCTGGAATTCAACACCAGCTGGAATTCAACACCCAGTGTACATGTTATTCAAATTTGCAAGTTAAACTAACATGTTTTCTGTCATACATAGAGATAATTTGTTGCTAATGGTTCTGCACTAAAAATGAAGCTAAAGACAATATCCCAGATGAAAATAATGAATTGCAGGAAGAATAAAGCAATAATGGGAAGGTCTTACATGATGAAAATACATGAGGAATTTAAGTATATAAATACGGTAGCACGAAATGTGGAAGAGAAGTTAATGATGATAACAAGTATTTTAATTATGAAAAACACCTTTAACATACTTGACCTTTATGACATATACTCAATGTTGCACCTCTAATTTATAGAATATAAATTCTTTCCAAGTGCACAATAAACAATTATCAAATTGACCACATTGTAAACAATAAAGTAGGTTTCAAAAAACTTCAAATGATTGAAATAATATAGTGTCTTCTTTGATCTGATGCTAGAAATCTATTTTTTTAAAAAACACTAGAAAATAGTCAAATGTCTTAAAATTAATGAATACACTTCTGAATAATGCTTGGGTCAAAAAAATAATTGTAATGGGCAGTAGAAAATATTTTGAACTGAATGATAATAGAAAGATAATATATATGTGCTTTGAGATGCAGTTAAAGCTATGCTTAGAAGACATTTTTTTAGTCATAAATGCATCTATTAGAAAAGGGCTCAGCCCACCATGCCTGTAATCCCAGCACTTTGGGATGCCAAGACAGGAGGATTGTTGAGGCTAGGAATTTGAGACTAGCCTGGGAAAAATAGCTAGACTTTGTCTCTACAAAAAATTTTAAAAAGTAGCCAAGTATGGTAGCATGTGCCTGTAGTCCTAGCTACTCAGGAGGTTAAGAAAGAAGGATGACATGAGCCCAAGGCTTTGAAGCTACAGTAAGCCAAATCATCCCACTATACTAGCCTGGGTAACAGAGCAAGACCCTATCTCAAAACAAAAACAAAAGGAGAAGGCCAAAAATTAATGATCTAAATAAGTTTGTCAAGAAATTAGGGGGAAAAAACCAAAGAAATTGAAAAAAATAATAAAAAGCAGATAGTGATGAAACAGAAAAGAAATTTACAGTAAAAAAATTAATAACACCAAGTACTTAGATTAAGAAAATTGAAAATCCATAATAATACTGAGTACGATAAAAAAGAAGTTACAGCTATCAAAAATGTGAAAAAGAACATCACTACAGATCCTACAGATAATTAAAAGAAAATATTATGAACAACTCTCTGCCAATAAATTTGACAACAGATAAAATGGGCACATTCCTTGAAGAATCCAGCTTACAAAAACTGACACAAGAAAAAAATATAAATAAATCCATTTTTGTTAACTAAATTGAATTTATTATTAAAAATAAAATTAACAAAATTCTGTGCTAATGTGAATTCACATATGTTTTTCTATGCATTGAAGTAAGAACTAAAACCAATCTCACAGAAACTATTTCCAAAAATAGAAAAAAAGGACACACTTCTCAACTAGTATTCTGTATAATCTTACCAAGGATATTATAAGAAAGAAAAATCACAGTCCAATCTCTTTCAAGAACATAGATACAAAAATTCCCAACAAAATATTAACAAATCAAATCCATAGAAACACAGAAAGATAATATGACATGAGAAAACTGGGTTTATTCCAGGAATGCAATGCTTATTTAACATTAAGGAATTAATCAGTATTATTATCACATAAATGGAATAATGGAAACAATTTCATTATCTCAACAACTACAAGAAAATTCTTTGATAAAATTTAACAGTACTTCCCCCCAAATTCTTAGAAAATCAGAAATAGGCAAGAATTTCCCTAATCTAACTAATAGATTTCTTACAAAAAACTGTCAACTAACATTATAATTAATACTGAGATATTTAAAGTTTTATCACCGAAAAACCAAAACAAAGCTTTGCTATCATATTTCTATTAGGTCTTTAAATATGAAATGTCCAATTTTGAATCAAAAGTGTAGTTTATTATACCCAAATAAGAAGCAGTACAATTAATCAAAGTATGCACCTACACAGTTTTGCCATATTAACAGTAGTTTGTTTATGCCAGCAGCAAAGAAGCCTGGAGAGTGAGAGGCAATGAAATCACAAAAGGCATTTTCCGCAGCTTGTTGAGAATTGAATATTTTTCCTTGCAAGAAGAGGTCCAAAGTCTGGAAGAAGTGGCAGTGATGTGGTTGTGTAGTTGGTGCGAGGTCTGGTGGATACAGTAGATGACAGAGAGTTTCCAAGTCCAGCTTCTGCAGTTCAAGCAGCGGTGTTTGTGTGACATGTGGTCGAGCATTGTCTTGCAAGAGGATTGGCCTGTCTCTGTTGACCAGTCTCTGCTGCCTAATCACAAGCATCCTCATCATTTGTCCAATTGGGTGTAGTAGACATCTGCTGTAATTGATTGGCCAGATTTCATGAAGCGGTAGTGGATAATATCAGCACTGGACCACCAAACAGGCACCATTAGCTTTTTTTGATTAATATTCAGTTTTGGACTGTGTTTTGGCACTTCATCTTTATCCATCCATTGTTCTGAAAATGCTTGCAATTGTCAAAAAGAATCCATTTTTCATCACACATAACAATACAGTGTAGACATGGTTCGCCTTTGTGTCATGACAGCAAAAGAAGGCAAACTTTGAGACAATTCTCGTCTGATACTTGTTTAATTCATGTGGAACCCACCTACCCAGCTTCTTTACCTTCTAGATTTGTTCTCAAATGGTGCAATATTGTTAGAATAGTAGCATCAAACCTTGCTGCTAATTCACATGTAGATTGAGATGGATTCACTTCCACTACAGCTTTCAGCTCATCATTATCCATCTTGGTCTCAGGTCACTCACGTGGCTCGTTTTCAAGATGAAAATCACCAGAACAGAACTTCTCAAACCATCAATGTACTGTGTGTTCACTATCCACATTCTTCCCAAATAGTTTGTTGATATTTCAAGCTGTCTGCACTGAACTGGTTCCATGACAAAACTCATGTTCGAAAATAACCTGAATTTTTGACTTATCCATGATTTCACAAAAATCATTCTAAAAAAATTTAAAAGATAATCACAAGATAAAATGTGTTTTTGAAAGACTGAGGATGTCCCTTCACAATAAACATAAAAGAGGAAGTGTCAAAGTGAAATGCCAGAGATATCAACTGTCAAACTTAGTACTTAAGGAAAGTAGACATTTCATACCTAATAACCCAATGTTAACATTGTCTTGGAAGTCCTAGCCAGGGCAAGAAAGCAAGAAAAGGAAATAAAAGTCCATTAGGATGGTGTATCAGTTTCCTATAGCTGCTATAATAGATTACCACAAACTTGGTGGCTTAAACAACAGAAGTCTGTTCTCTTTACAGTTCTGGAGCCTAGAAGTTCAAAATCTGGTAGGGCCAGGCTCCCTCTGGAGCCAGGGGTAAGAATCGATTCCTTGTTTCTTCCAGCTCCTAATGACTGTCCTGGCGTTCCTGAGCTTGTGGCTGTGTCACTCCAATCTCTGCCTCCACCTTCACGTCAAGTTTTCCTCTGTGTGTCTGTATGCTCCTGTGCTGTTCTCTTATAAGGGCATTCATGATGATATTTAGGACCTACCCAAATAATCCAGGACAGTGTTCTCAGTTCAAGATCTTTAGCTTAATTATACCCAAAAGAGCCTTTTTCCAAATAAGGTAATATTTACAAATTCCAGGCATTAGGATTTGACATCTTTCTGTGGCCTTCATTCAACCTTCCACAGATGAAAAACATACAAAAGCATCATTATTTATAGATGACATGATTTTATAAATAATAATCTAAAAGAATTTATAAACTATAAGCAAATTCACTGAAGTTGCTAGATGCAAAGCATTATTTTCAAATCAATTAAATTTTGACATACAATCAACAAATAACTAGAAAATAAAGTTTTTAAAGGAAACCATATGCAATACCCCAGAAACCCACCAAATTCCTCAAAATAAATCAGATTAATGATGTACAACACCTCTTAGGTAAAAACTACCATGACTGAGGGAAATTGGGGAAGACCAAAATAATTAGAGAGGTATATTGGGTTTCATAGATTGAAGTATTCAATATTGTAAAGATATCAGGTGTCTCTAAATTGATCAATAAATCCAAGGAAATCCAAATCAAAATTTTCATTGATTTTTTTTTTATTGGGGGAAAACTACAAAGCATTTACAGTACAATGTTTACAGTCACAATTTGTAGTGAGCTGATTTCCCAAAATATATTACCACTCAAGTTGACTTATCCTGTTACATTCAAAAACCTACTCTGTCAAAGTAGTCCAGAGAGTACATACATAGTGCTCCA
>CAUYRT010004107.1:0-21889 GCA_963574885.1 Lepilemur ruficaudatus
CACATTGGCCAAATGAGAGTAATAATACTACCTACAGTGAAGGATTGTTTTCAATATCAAGGGAAATGATAAATGTAAATGGACATCGCCTGGCACCTTGTAAGTACTTAGTAAACGTCAGTTAACAGTACTAGGCAAGTAGTAGCAGTAGTAAGGGCAAGAGCATTTGACATTCTGCCTCCTGCACTTTTTTGGCACAAGTGCTGACCTCCCTCCATAGTATTAATTTGTGGACAAGCCCAGACACCCCAAGCATCAATAATGTGATGAGGGCATGAGGTCCAATCACAGAAAGCAAGTCCAGCCCACATTCGTATTTTGGAGTTCTCCCAGGAAGTGTGCTAATGGTCCTCCTTCCTCTCCAAACAACTGAAAGAAACTATAATTAATTGCCTGATTCTCCCATTCTATACCTCTTCGACTCCATTTTCCACTCATGTCGGGACAGAAGCAAAAAAAGTAGACTGAGAAGTAGAGATGAGTTGTTCCACTCCAAAACTCAGACAGCATCCTTAGATAGGGTGATGCAACTCATGTTTCCAACCTGCAAGTTAGAGAATTAGGACATGAATTGAAATTAATGTATTAATACTACTACACCTGACAAACACATTGATCCATATAAAGGGTAAAGACCAGAGTTTAAAGACTGCCTAGGTTGAAAGACAACTTTGACCTCTGCTCTCTCACCTCTCTACACCCCAAATCTCCTGCTAGTTCTGCAAGGTCAGATTCTAACAATAATTGGAGTCATGCTTTGTAACTAAAAATCATGGTAAGTGAAAGCTGGGCAAGACCTCAGCACCTCCCAGTCCATGATCCCCATACCTAAAGGTTCATCAAAGGAAGGATTTGGGTTGCTGGGGATAGAGGGCATGAGTTATTTTAAATTTTTCCAAAAGCCTAATATAAATAGTATATTTATTTATAATAAGACCCCACAGAATCCTTCAATGGCTCTTAACTAAGGTCCATAAAACAAAATCATGAGATTTCCTTTTAGGTCTTAAAATAAAAACATTTTTCAATAATTAAGTAAGAAGGCTTATCTTATCTTAAGGTGAAGAGAGAAGGCCCAGAGAGGTGAACCAGGCTTCTCAAGGCCCTCCAGCTCCTTGGTTGAGGTGTTGGGCCCAGGACTCAATGTCTTCGCTCTCCTTCCAAAAACCTTCCGCTCCACCGCACTGCTTCCCTCGGAGAAGAACCTGGAGCTCAAATGACATGGTAACAGCACTACTTGAAATTTTTCTGTTACTTGCAAGCTTTGGGGGTTCGGTGCAGTAGAGCTAGTAAAGTTTTGATGACCCAGTAATCGAATAACATCAGGTAAAAACAGAAGCATCCCACTACAGCCACAAGAGCAATTCTCATGGGGAGACAACTCTATGATAGTTTGAATCTCTGACTCTGGTGTGGTGTTTTTTTTCCCCCACAACTTTTTTATTTCTAAAATGACTTGGAAGAAATAATAAAGAACACTATAACAATAAAAACAAAAGGAGACAATAAGGAACCAATACACGTACCCTCCAAAAAGGAAACTTGACTTCAAAGTTAGCCTGCCTTGTCCTTAAAAAATAAAAAGAGAGAGAGAGAATA
Source organism: Lepilemur ruficaudatus (assembly GCA_963574885.1). Taxonomy (NCBI): domain Eukaryota; kingdom Metazoa; phylum Chordata; class Mammalia; order Primates; family Lepilemuridae; genus Lepilemur; species Lepilemur ruficaudatus. The sequence continues at coordinate 1,600 of CAUYRT010004107.1, forward strand.
AAATTCATGTATAGTTTTAGCACAGAATGGGGAAACAATGAAAAAATATATATCCTTCTCAGTGGATTTCCCAAGCACCACAAGAAGCATCAAAAAATTATTAAATTCCCAATTACTGCCATCCGTACATGTGTTTTTCACAGCTGGAAAACAAAGTTGAAAATCAACCAGGACAAGCAAGCAGAATATAGATGCACTTGAAGCCTTTACCAACCCCCAAAGGGGTCGAACAATTCAGAAGTTGAGCTAACAAGAGAAGATTTCCCACGGGGAAATGTCTGCCTCACAGGGTAGGAAACACTGTTGATCTGCCATTACCCAGAGCCCCCTCAGTGAAACACTGGTCCAGTGAGCCCAGCTCAAAGCTGACCCGGACAGCAAGCAAGGGCCCGGTGTATTTCAAACAAGGTGACCCTTTATTGCCAAAAGTGGCTGGCACTAACACCCCTCATTCCCCAAATCACTGATACACTCAAAGAGAAACTCACAAAGATCACTCTTTGCCCTATCTGTGGCTCTACTGCCTAGAATAGAACAGGCTTAATAAAGGTTTTTGGAATTTTAGGATGAAAAATTGAGCCTCCAACAGGTTTTTTAGTCCAAAGCCATGCAGCTAGTACATTTTGATTACTTGTCCGGCGTTCTGTCTACTGTTTTAGCCTCCCTCTACTCCTGGCCAACGTCAGATGGGCAGATCGTACACCCAAAACCCACATTATATTAACCACTTATTTTCCTTGAGTGTCTCAGAATGAAAATTATCCTGGTGTAGACTGCCTGCAAGAATTCTCGTCTCTCATTCCTTGCCTTCTCACAGTGTTAGTGGACAGCTCCTCCTGTGGGGCTGTGACTTGCTTTGAGCAACGGAATATGACGGAGGAGGCATTGAGACTGGGGCTCAAGAGACCTGAGCTGCTTCCACACAGTGCACACTGTCTTGGAACCCCATGCCCACCGCGCGAACAAGCCCAGGTGAGCCTAAACACCTACCACTCCCACAAAATTCATATTCTTTGTAGAGTCAGAGAGGTTAAACAACTTGCCCAAAGGCACACAGCAAGTGTAAAGGCAAAACTCAATATAGAAAGCTTGGCTGGACTCTGCCTTAATGCTTCCTTCGCCATCACCTGTAAAAAATGCCACTGAATGACGTTAACGGAAGGGTGTTGGATGAAGGAATGAAGGCCCAACCCAAAGACTCTCACAATGAAATCTCTACTCCGCATTTGTCACCCAAGTTTCAGGCCACATTTCCAACAGCTTCCTGAATATCTCCGCTGTAATGACCCTCTACTCTATTCCTCAAATCCAAGTCCAATCTTATACCCAAAATCAAGCACCAGCATTCTTGTTTTATTTTTGTCATTGTTGTTATGGTTGCTGTTGCTTTTCATTTTCCTTTTATTTCCTGCAATGTGTGGTGTTGGAAAGACCAGAGTTCACATCTCAATTCAGCCACTTAATTAGCTGTTGTAATGTTCCTAAGACGGGGCAGAGTTTACTGCAAAGAAACACAAATCTCTTTGACCTAAACTTTCCTATAATTAATTTGCTGCCTAAAAATAGTTTTCCACTAAGGGGAGAAAAAAAGGAGGAGGTGTTAGCCTAACCAACATCTCTGAAGAAACAGCCAAGGCAACTTCACAGAGACAGTTCCTAAAAATGTATCTGCAAGTTACAGGATGTGGCTTTTTCAGGTGTGACATGCCACAGGAAAAGCACTGAGAGCCATAGTGTTTCCTCGGCTTGTTATACTTGTTTAATTAGAATTTGTCTATCAAAGAAGCAGCTTAAGCAGCAGTTACCAAAAGGGCATAAATATCTTGGCATGAACCCTTCTGCCCAAGAATTTAAATAGAACAAAGAAAAGGCATAGGAAAATGCCAGGGCGCTGTGGCTACCTTGTCATATGAGCTGGTAAGGTGGGTGAATAGCTGCCAAGCTCACACACCAGCCCAGAATCGAGGCATGTCGGCAGGTGTCTGCCAGAAAAGCTTCACCCTTCTCCCACTAGGTGATTAGTTTAATGTTGCACCTTATTGGCTCCTACTTTTGCTTAAAATGCACTATCTGATATATTCAAATTTGCTATATCTTCTCTGACCAAGAAAATTCGCAGCTGACAATAACAGATGATTCTTTGCCCATAGTGACAACTTTTACCTTTAGTAGCTATAATAACAATAAAACAATATAGCCAGGTATGGTTTGCTGATGCTGTATTGTCATTGCTGCTGTTACGCAGGGAAGCGGATCCTCTTTGTCCCACAGTGCATCACTGCAGGTGCTACCTAACAACACCTTGTGTTTCAGTAACTTATCAAAAGCTGCCACTTTACTGGATTTGCAGAGCTGGACCCTAAAGACCAAGTTTAAATAAAAAGCCTGGGACATTCTAGGTAGGAAGCAGCCAAGACCTTCAACCCTGACTCCTCCAAATTTAAAGATAGGGCAATTCATTAGGATATCTTCAGGGACTCCAACCAAGGCCCATAGCAGGGCAGCTCGATGAAACCTGAGATAAAATTGCCTCTGAAAAGGGAGAGGCCAGTCTAGCTCAAGAGCCAGAGTGCTCTTACGGACACACCAGTCCCAGCACAGTTAGGGCCAATACTGGACCTCCCCAGACAAAGCCATGCTCATTTAGTTGTTGATGGATGCTTTTGCACTACAGAGGTGGAGTTGGGTAGTCACAATAGAGATCACATGGCCTGCAAAGCCTAAAGTGTTTACTACCCAACTCTCCCCAGGAAAAATGTGTTGACTCCTGCTTTAGGGAATGGTGGCTACACCTATGACATCTGTAACGTTGGAGCCCAATCCTGGAGCACTATTAGACACACACTGGTATCTGAACTCACAGCTGGCAAGTGACTGAGCCAAGACATGAACCTATTTCCTTTGTGATTCTAAGTCTGTAAGGCCAAATAGGTATAAACTACCTTTCAGTATGAAAGGACAGAGTCCAAAAAACTGCTACCAACCCGGCAACAGGGAGTCATCCCTTCTAAAGAGATTGCTTTCTGAAACCGTTTGAACAGCTTCCCAGCTTTACAGCCAGTGAAGCCTCTTTGGGGATGGTAGTGAAAGTCAAATATTTTACAATGAATTCATAAGATAATCCACAACCAGGACAGTGGTCCAGTTATTAATTTATTGCCTTCCAGCCCAAATTCACCCTTCAATACCTGCTCTGTGATAATGGAATGGACTCTTTAAGCATTTTTCCTTTATAGTGAGCATAATGTTAAGGTTTGCCAGTAGAGGGTGATGGTGGGACATCGCACAAGGAAAGGGCTTCCTTTCTTGATTCTGCTTCGTTTTTTCTTTTTCGAGCTATAGCTACACGTTCTGTCAGTGGTGCATGTGAGTGGGTCCATCCAGAGGCGCTCTACCTCAGCTGCACACCCTAATCAGGCAGCTAGCTCTCCAGCAATCTCACAGCTTTGGCCCAGGCCCAGTGACCACCTTACTGCACCATCCAGTCACAAACACCACACACTCTGGGCCTCGCTCCTACAGTAGCATCTCTCCGCCAAGTCCTCTGCACACATAACTTCCAGCCCCAGCTCACCTGTGCCCCATAAGTTTATTGCTGTTTGCTCAATTACTGTGGACTAGCTCTGGCCCCTGCAACCCAGCAAACTTCATCACCCAGAACTCTGCATCCAGACCTTCCTCGGTGAGGTACAAACACCTCCTTTCACATTTATCCTTCCTTGGGGAACTTTTAGCATTCTTTTTCCACCTTTATGCATACTATCTTATTATAGTTTAATAATAATTATTTATATTAAACTTCCCCAGTGTTGAGGTCCCTGAATACAGTGATTGAATGCAGACTAATTCAGGGGGGGAAGTCAGCCAGTGCAGGGATGTCCTACTGGTCTCCTGAAATCACCCTAAGACCAAATGTCTCACTTCGTCAAAAGTCCCTCAGACTATGGAGATATATGCTATCAAAAACTATTTGATAATGAATGAATGAATGCACAAATGATGAAACAAACTCAACTATAACTGAGAAATGAAATGCAATAAGGGATTAAATGGATAACCTAGAAAATAGGACAGTCTGACACAGAGACTCAGAAAATTTTATTAACACCACAGAACACTCTATATACATCTTGAGCCTATTTCTAAAAAGCAGTGTTTTCTCTAAGTGTATATATGCTATGTCTGTCCGTATTAGAATGTCTATTTCAATCCTTTTCAAATTCTGCTCCCTCATGTCACTGTAGCAACCCACATCCCATAATACACAATCAGAGCTTTCATTAAGAGAATTATACATAGAACGCTTTTGATGCTTTTCTTCAATATCCTTATTTTTCTATTATGAAAATCTGGCATTTCATAATATATACCTCCTTGAATTAGGCCACATGAACTCTAGATGCATCCAAGAGTCCAACATCATAATAATGGAATATGCAACTTCAATCCAATTGCTACTTCCCCTAACCTCCAGCAACTGCACATCAAAAGTCTCCATTACATGAATATTGCACAGCAAATAAAGGGAGGTGAGGAATGCATTTACTCTTGCTACATGCCAATTACAATCCCCAGAGGTCAAATCATAAAAGTCTCCTTCCCAGGCTTTGGATAAGGAAGTGTGATGTCAAAGGAGAGCAAATGTCTCTGCCAGACACAGAACTGTCCTTAGCTAACCAGCCAAATACATGTTAAGACTCCACATTGGTAACAAGTATTTTAATTTTCTCCCCTTGAAATGAAGAAAACTGATATGCTTTGGGCTTTTACTTGATCCTAGGTACTGTGCTTGGTATTTTACATGATCGCTTCCAATCTTTACAATAGTTCTTCAAAATATGTATTATTATCTCCATTTTATAGGTGGAAAAACAGACTCAAAGAGAGTAAATAACTCCCCTGTTGAGAGACAAATCCAGACAGCTCTGGAGGCTCATTTTCTCTCCCATTTTGGGTGGCTTAGGATAGAGCAAGGTCAGCAGGTCTGAGTATCTCAACAGAATAGATGGATGCCAGCCCTGGGCTGCACAAGCTCCTCCTTCCTAATAATGCCGAGGAGCTCCCATTATCGTGTAGCTACATAGACACTCTTCCTTCCCCAAACCTACAAACCCAAGGATCCTCATGGAGGTGGAGAGCCTCTCTTCTGGAACTTTGGCCATGGGCTATGCACTTCTAGACCTTGTCCAAGCTACACGAATATGGGAGTTCGGAGGATTGCTTGCACTCTACTAGTTCTCTGCTTATGAATTTCCCCCCAATAAACCCTATTTTATTTAGGGTTTAGCACCGCAACTGGCGGTGCTAGTGGTGTGTGACTATATCACCTTTACATACTATTTCCCGAGGTCCCAGGAGTGGAATGCAGTTTTTCTGACCTTTGAGCCCATCTTCCTTCCACAGTGCTGTGTGTTTGTGTGTATAAGACCACTACCACTTGCATCTCTTTGTTCTAAATAAGAGAAGAGACAGCATCCTAAAAGGTTTCTGCTCAATCGTGGGTTGGAAACAGGGTAAAAGATGACAACTCTCTTTCCCAGCACTTTTGCTGTCTGCATTCTGCAATCCATTCCCCAGCTAATATTTTTAGTAATCCATTCTACCAATAAAAGAAAGCTTTTTCAATGGGAAAAATATTTAGACAGACACTTCACAAAAATAAAAGGTATATAAATGGCCAATATGCATAAGCGCTCAGCATGATTATTCATCTGGAAAATAAAAATTAAAACTAAGTTGAGAAACCATTAGACACCCTTAAAAAGAGCTAAAATTTTAAAAGACTGAAAATATTGTGTTCAAACTATTTGACAATTTCTGATAAAGTTGAACATGCACCTATTCTACGACTCAGCAATCCCATTTCTAGGTATTTACTTAAGAGAAATGAAAATATAAGTCTACAAAATAGCTTTATTCATAATAGCCAAAGTCTGAAAACAGCTCAGGCGTCCACTGATGAGAGAGTGGATAAACAAATTGTGATATAGTCATACAATGGGATTCCACTTGGAAATAAAAAGGAACAAATTACCGATACACACAACACCACGGTTAAATCTCACAGGCATTTTGCTGAGTGAAAGAGCCAGATACAAAAGTGTACATGCCATTTGATTCCTTTTACATGAACGCCTAGAACAGATGAGCTAATCTGTGGTGTCAGAAGTCAGAATAGTGGTTACTTTGAAGGGCTGTTGATTGGGAAGGGGTCTGGGGATCCTTTTATGGTGGAGAAACTGCTCCATGCTGTGATCCGGATGGTGTTCACTTAGAGTATGTATTTGTAAAGTTTCATCAAGCCGAAAGCTTAAGATAATATATTTTACTTTAAAAATTATAACTCAATCAAAAATAAAAACAAAAACATATAAATAAATGTGTAAGCACAAATTATCCCAAAGTTTATGAGTCTCGGGTGAAAAAATAAAGCCCACAGCAATGGAACAGATAGGAGCTCAGATCTTCTGAAACATATTCATTCTCCCTGTGTGCCACGCTTCTTGAGCAACAGAAAGTAGGATCTTCTCACTGCACAGAGCAGGGCAAGCTATTTCCCTACTGGAGTCCAGAGTCCCTGCTCAGCAAGCTGGGTAGAATTTGGGGTGTTCATTTGGACAGTGAATCATAGCTCATGGGGATGGGAGTCCTTCAGCAGCTCAGGATTTAAATAATGATGTGTCAACATCTGCCTCTGATGACTCAGATTTAATCTTAACAGTGACCTTGTAAGCTTCCAGGATTATTAGAGCCAGCCACACAGACACAAAGAATATTAAAGTTGTTTGTCAAAAACCTCTCTGCTTCTGTCAAGAAAAACTTCCAGAACAGAGGAACACAAATGCTCAGAACAGAAGAACCTCCAACTGGAAATGGAAGAAATAAGGTGCCATTTATGCCTATTTTGGCAAGAATGATCAGTTGGAAAGGGCGAAACTTCTGGTGTTTGCAGCTTTAATGGAATTTGAAACTTCTCATGTTGTTCAAGGAGTCCTCATGGTGCAATGCTTTCAGATTAAAATGATATGCCCCTTGGATACTTTCTTATTTCCTCTGCCTTGTGCTGCAGTCAAAAATCCTAAGTGATTGTCTCAATTCTTATTGGACTTGGTGACCAGGAACTTGATTTCTTAACCTAGTTCCATCGTTACTAGTTAGGTCCTCAGGCAAGCCACATCAGCTTCTTGGAGCCTCAGTTTTCTCATCTGTGAGACAGAGATAAGTGTTAAGGGAATGACATTAAAAGAGGTTGCACAGATGTTACAGAGAGCCCTGGCAAGTGCAGTAAGAGCTCAGCAGCCGTGAGCTGCATATGAAGCCTCCACACCATGCAGCTCCATGCATGCCTCACCCCTTCCCATCCCAAAAGCAGGCCCCAGAATGTGTCCAACTCAAGTGCTGCTGGGAACTAGCCTCACCAGGGCTGTGGGCTTGACAGCAGGTGTCCCAAGGAGCCTCAAGTTACACTTTGATTCATGAAGGATGCCTGACAGCATACTGAGGACCAGACCGTACCACAAAGCACTTGCAATGGATTGGCTCATTGCAGCATCATCACACCCCTAGCAGGCCTTATAAGGTCTTGTAATAGAGAAGACAGCCGAATGATGTTCAAAGTGTTATGTGAACACACAAACAGATGACTGAGTCAAGGTTTGAACACCAGACCACCTTGGCTGGAAAAGCCCGTGCTTTTCTCAATTTAACCCAATTAGCAAGACTTTGGGGAAAAGATACATAAGCACAGAAGAGGGAAAAAGGACTGTTTACTTTTCTGTTGCCGGGTAACCAACTTCCCTCCCAAGCTTAGTGTAATGCAACCTTTTATTTTATTTTATTTTTATTTTATTTTATTTTATTTTTATAATACAATGGGTTGGGAATCCAGAATTTCAGCTGGACATTCAGGAAGCTGGGGCTGGAAAATCCACTTCCAAGATGGCTACTATAACTCGCTGTCCGGTACACCCTCTTGCTGCTTGGCCTATCTTTCTCTCCACATGGCATATCATATGGTAGTCTCAGGATAGTCATACTTCATACATGGCAGTGAGCTCCAAGAGGCAGGAAGCAGAAACTGCCAGTCTGGGTACGGGCTATACCCCAGAATTGGCACAGGGTCACTTTGCCATATTTCACTGGTCAAAGCAGTCACGGGGTCAACTCAGAGTGGGGGAGATGAGGAAATAGACTATACCTCTTAAGAAGGATGTGGCATGCTTCAAATCATAGTTTGGGTGTGGCAAAGTCATAATATGTAACCAAAATGTTTGTACCCCCATAATATCCTGAAATTAAAAAAAAAAAATAGAAGGGTGTGGCAAGGTCAAGCTGAAGAAGCACAAGTGAGATGGGAGATGCAATTGTGGCTATCTTTGAGAAACCTTACCTGCCACGAATCCCCTAAGGGCTCTACATTTACAGAAGTGACATCCAAGGACCTCATTACTACTATCACCCAATAACAGCAATAAATTCAGCTGCTGACTGATTATAAAATACTTTTTATGAGGCATATGTCATTAAATGCTCATAAATCCCTATGAGATCAGCACTGTTTACAGAGGAGAGGAGAGGGAGCTTGTCTAAAGACCTACAGATGGAGAGCAGCCAGAGTCTTTGGGGCTCCTGTGCCTGCTCTGTCTGGTGTGTTGGGACTGTCGGGGGTACACGTGAGAATGGGGTCTTAGAGGTCTTCTATTTGTTACTACAGCATGTTTCGGAAGAGCTGTGTGTGTCAGCCTCCCGTATGCACAGGGTAAATCACTGTGCCACAGACACATTGTTATAGAATCCACAGGCCGGGAACGGTGGCTCACGCCTGTAATCCTAGCACTCTGGGAGGCGGAGGCAGGAGGATGATCACTCAAGGTCAGGAGTTCGAAACCAGCCCGAGCAAGAGCGAGACCTCATCTCTACTAAAAATAGAAAGAAATTAATTGGCCAACTAAAAATATATAGAAAAAATTAGCCAGGCATGGTGGTGCAAACCTGTAGTCCCAGCTACTAGGGAGGCTGAGGCAGGAGGATTGCCTGAACCCAGGAGCTTGAGGTTGCTGTGAGCTAGGCTGATGCCACGGCACTCTAGCCCGGGCAACAGAGTGAGACTCTTTCTCAAAAAAACAAACAAACAAACAAACAAAACGAATCAATAATGTTTGTGCCTCTTTCTATCTTACTTCTGACATAAAGTGTCAGAACCCTGTCCCAGCAGGTGTAGGGCTCAGGTTTCTAGGTAAGGAGTGGAGCCACTAGGAATATAACAACACCACTTAAATCAATGAGAATGAGAGTCCCAACTGTGGCTGCAATTCACTGTCCCCAAGCTGGTTTTTGCTTTTCCAACATCGCAGTCTTGAAGGGCCCCGTTGACTCCTTGGATCTTCTTGGTGATAAGGAAAAGTGACCAACAAGGGAGTAAGACATTAACTTGTGATCTTATGCTTCCCGCAGCAAGCTATCCCCTCTCTCTTGAGAATGAACGAGGAAAGAAAACACATTCCCCTGGTTGCACACACACACCCCTTCATAATTATTCTAAAACGTGTGCATTTCTTTAGCTCAAGGTTGAACATAGTCATGAAACTTGAGCCAATGAGGAAAAATGCCCAAGTGGATTGGACCACTAAGCCTCCTTCATACAATGTCATTTAATTTTTATTTTATAAATGTCTTTGCTTAACATCTCTCCCCACCCAGCAAACCTGCACAAAGGCAAAGACAATTTGTTGATCTCTCTTGTTCATCCCTCTATCCCCAATGCCTAGAACAGAGATGATCAAATATCAGGCACTTTATGAATATTTATTGAACAAATGAATGAATGCAACTTCTCAACTCTTATCATATCTATACTGGATAGATATGAGCTATATTTGTCTTCTTTATCTCTGTATCCCAGCTGGTGCATAGTAGATGCTCAATAAATGTTTGATGAATGAATAAGGAAGAGAGGGAGGGAGGGGGAGAGGAAAAAAGGATCCTGGACTAGACAGCAAGCATTGCCCTCACCTGTGCAGCAATAAGGTTTCGCTGAGGTCATTCACTCCCCTTCTAGACTTTCCTAGCTTTTGAGAGGCCCAGCAACCACCAGCACTCTGAGCAAGCTGCCTATTTGTTTTACTGAGTGGGATATGATCACAGCAACTGAGAAATATCGTTATTGGCGAATTTAGTCTCATTTGCAAAATTTCACAGCAAGGACAAATATAACCAAGGAAATAATTAGAACCAGAAGTTGGCATATTTCAAATGAAATGTGGTTTTAAGAAAAAGCCACAAAACTATTAGACTTTAATCGCTACATCTCTGCCTCTCTGCTCCTCCCCAGAGTTTTATCTGATTCTTTCTCCTCTGCCCTCCCCAACCCTTACCCCAACAATTCACTGTCCAGTGAAATCTGAGGACTTTTCCCCTCATTATCCATGTCGGAGCTGTCTCCCCTTGCCATTCCTATAGGATCATTGCAGCCCACCCATGTCACTCGCCTCTCACCTTTGCTAGCTGCCTCCTGGGGGAAGATGCAGTGATCCAGCTAAAGCTTCCACTCTGCACAGCACAGGGACAGGGCATTCTGTGTAATGAAGCCTAAGAACACTCAGGGAGTCACTGTCCCCTAAGACCCTCTCCCATGCCTGAGAAACCTGATGCTGAGCGAGTTCTGAGCAGCTAACTTGTCTCCCCTCCTACACAGAGAAAAGCCACCAGCCCAGCACACAGGGGGTGTTCACTGCCAGGGTGCTGAGTGGTCAGGGTAGATAGGCCCACGTGAAGCAGCCCAGTGGGGGACACCACCCTCCCCCCGAGAACTCAGAGAGCCTTAGGAAGGCTTGCAATTCTACATACCGAACCTCTGTCTTGGTGAGTACATGTTACATCTATCTACTCAGGTCATTCTGCAAGTTTCAGTGGTGGAGATGGGGTAGGGGAGGAAGGGAGCCAAATCAGAGATGCTGTGAGTCTTTGCTAGCTTAGGTCAAAAGCTGTTAGAGTTCCTGTTACCAATGCCCTGGCTGGTGCCTCCCTAGGAGGCTAGGAAGCCATCCCTGGGTGAGAGAGGTACCCCGTAGACTCACACTCAAGCTGGCCTACTCATTCGTCCATGAACAGTTATTGAGGCCTGCCTAGTGCCAGGGCATACAGAAGGCCCAGGGCACACAACAAGGAACAAGAAAGCCCAGATCATGCCTTCATAGTTTAGGGCAAGAGGTGCAAAAACGAACACACAAATTCTGTACACGGATCCCAGAGAGCCCAGCAGAAACACCTACCTTGATATTAGCAGGTCGGGAAAACTTCCTGGAGTGAGAAATATGCTGAGCTGCCTGGTTTAGAAATTGACCACTGCCCCCCCATAATAGAAGACTTTACGGGGAAAGTAGTGAGGTTCAAGCAGGTGTCCCTGGAGCCAGGAGTTACTTCACAAGCACGTGCCCTGTTCTCCTAAAAAGTGGCAGCTGGGCCAGTGCAAGGACCTAGGACAGAGGGTTGAGTCCTAGCTCTGCCACTCACTGGCTATGTGTTCCCAGGCAAGTCACTCCAGCTGTCCAGGTCACTTCACCCCATCTGTTCAACCTGGGCATTGCACAGCATGGGCCCTCAAGGTCCCTCCTACCACAGATCCCCAGTGTCTAGGAACACTGCAAACTACCCAAATGAGGCTGGCTTTTCCACAGCAGAGTCTCCCTGGCCCCAGATCACAGGTTGCAGCTGCTCTAGAAAAGAAGCAGGTCATTCTCACCTTTTTTCCAAACCCCACAACATTCTACCAGCAAAGCAAGGAAATAAATGGACAATTATGGAGCTTCTACCATGTCCCAGGGCTTTACCCACATGATAGCTCATTTAATCTTTACCACAATCCTGTAACATAAGGCATAGTTGCCCCTGTTTTACCGACAAGGAAACTAAGGCTTAGAAAGGCTAACAGACATGTCCAGAAATACAAAGCTTGAAACTGGCAGAATCTGAATAGAAATCAGCACTTTGATGCACCAAGGCCATCTACACCACTCACCTCTGCAGTTCTGAGACACAGCACAAAGCCCTAAAGCAGGGGCTCAGAGTCAGCCCCACAGAGAACCAGCGGCTACCTAGTGGTGGTGGCTAAGGATCACCCTGCTGTAGAGAATACAAATCCTTAGGCTCCCTTGGGCAATGGATTTTGTACCTGTAGAAGCCCCTGCAAGCCTCCTTCCTGCCCTACTTTTAAACTCCTGCACTGGGGGAGGAGACTAGCTTCCTCCCCAGGATTGCTTTGGTGTCTTGCTCTCCTCTCTGCAATCTTCAGCTTGGATGAGCCTGGCAGGGGATTGTGCTGATGGATCCTCCAATTTCCTTTTTGATGAAACGTATAGACTCCTCCGTGACTGCTCTGTAAAAACACTGGGACTTTCTTCTTTTCATATCTTGAACTCCAAGAAAGAAAAATAACACTCATTTCAAAACCAAGAGGCCTGACTTCTCTCATTCAGTCATTGAGAAGATTTCTGAGGAGTTCCTGCTTCCCCCACCCATCCACCTTCAAAAAAGGGAGAAATGTAGAAGTCCTGGGCTGTGCCATGGATTTAAAGAGTTTCCTGCCAGACTGGCTTGCCAAAGCTGGTTAATTGAGAGGAAGGTGATGTTTCCAGTGTGCCCCTCCCCTGTTGGACTGAGACCCTTAGACTCCCGAGCAGGCACCAGCTCTGATACTTCCATCTCCCTTGGGGCCCAGCACACAGCCAGGACTCCATGCACATTTGTGGACTCAACCGAATAGCCTTCCTACAGAAGGTCACGCAAATTAAGTGTAACAGGACACATGGAGCTGGAGCCCATTCTACTAAGTGAAGTATCACAAGAATGGAAAAACAAGCACCGCATGTACTCACCATCAAATTGGTACTAATTGACCAACATTTATGTTCACGTATGGCAGTAACATTCATCGGGTGTCAGGCAGGTGGGAGGTGGGGGAGGGAATGGGTATATTCACACCTAATGGGTGTGGTGAACACTGTCTGGGGGATGAGCACGCTTGTAGCTCTGACTTGGGTGGTGCAAAGGCAATATATGCAACCTAAACATTTGTACCCCTGTAATATTCTCAAATATATATATACACACACACACACTCACACAATTAATCTTCAAAAAAATAGTGTAACAGGATGTAAGAAGTGGAAATTTACCCTAAGGCACATTCCAAGGAGGTGGCAGAACATCTGTGGAATTTATAAAGGAGATAGCCTCCCCCTCAAAAAAATAACTACAAGATTCTCAAATCCGGCCAGGCATGGTGGCTCATGCCTGTAATCCTAGCACTCTGGAAGGCCGAGGCGGGTGGACCGCTCAAATTCAGGAGTTTGAAACCAGCCTGAGCAAGAGTGAGACCCCGTCTCTACTACAAATAGAAAGAAATTAATTGGCCAACTAAAAAGATATACAAAAAAATTAGCCGGGTATGGTGGCGCATGCCTGTAGTCCCAGCTATTCAGGAAGCTGAGGCAGGAGGATTGCTTGAGCCCAGGATTCTGAGGTTGCTGTGAGCTAGGCTGATGCCACGGCACTCTAGCCCAGGCAACAGAGTGAGACTCTGTCTCTAAAAAAAAAAAAAAAGAAAAGAAAAGATTCTCAAATCCATATAAAAGGACTGGGAGCTGACTATTGAAAGGGAATGTTTGAGGATTCCTTCGGAGAGAGCTGCACTATGATGTATTGAAGCATGCCTGCCACAGTCTGGGATCACAGTAGACAGCGATCTCACTCCTTGAGTGATCCCAAGACTAAGAACTAGGCTGGCTAGCAGCTGATAGCCAAGCCAGAGGAAAGGATGCTGAGGAGAGTGGCCTGCATTCCCAGAGATGCCAGGACAAAGAAGCCATTAGCGTCTCCTGGGGACCTCTTTGCAAGAAAGGCAGAACAGTCTTAGGGTCATTTGATCCCATCCAGGAGAGACACTTGAAAGGAGTAAGTAGACCACAGCAAAGAGCTGCTAGAGGTTGTCAGATGCCTGAGGGCTGAGGAAGGAGAAGCTAAGAGCTGAGTGAGAGTGTCTGTCACCTGCATCATGGGAATGCACATGAGAGAGTCTCAGAGAAGAGGGTGGGCAGGTATAGGAGATATTGTCAGCACATCACCGTATTGCTGGATCCCTCTCACTATTTTTTGTCCACTTCTGTTCCAGCTCCTGTATGCTTTTGCCTCTAGCAGCCCACATCTGCAACTCTCTTTGGAGGCCTGCCCTGGAGTTGGAGATGTTTTTCCTGCAGAAGCAAATTGTTGCAAGCCCCTGGGAGGTTAGGTCCCACACACCCCACTGCCATGATGGCTCCTAGCCAATGTGTCATGGGATGCATGGGGGTACGTGAAAGCCCAGCTTCTTTGTCCTCAGTCAGGACAAACTTTGAAGTGTGATTTACACTCCAGAGTGCTCCTTTGAAATCAACTCAATCTCCATGGGATTTTGCCTGAAATCACACCCTTGCTTGGTTCCTCTCCTTCCCCATTAAGCCTCCCCCACTCATTTACACCTAAAATAAGACAGGATGTCTCTGCAGAATCCCAAGAAAAAGAGTCAGAAAGAATGCCAGCCAGTCCACACCAATACCCATCAAGTAAAAATGCTCCTGTGCCCCTCACCTCTGCTCCTTTCCTTAGACTCTAAAACTGCGGAAACTGTGATTAGCATGTTGGTAGAAAGATAGACACAGAAACCACAGGAAGTGAAAAGAAGCAACTCACATTCCTTTTCCTGACACAGGTTTTCTTCTCCTCATCAGCCCATGGCTAGAAGAATGGAAAATGCACGTGGAAAAGACATCACATTAAACCAAGTTCAAAGTTTTGACTCCCACTTAGGAAATGGACATTGAATTACTAACCAGAGGACCTCATAGTACCCAAGAATGACTAGAGGAGTCATGGAGCCTGCCTGAGTTGTCAACCAAGGGGGGAGGAAAGACTAGTCCCACAAATACGTTTAATAAAATAGTGAGAGACAAATAAGAATTAATTTCTTTATGATTGCATACCACAAGACATGCTGATTTAGCACAGCAGTTTTGTAAGAGAGATCTTCATGGACATGAGGCCCAACTTTGGAAGTGGAGCCCTGTTTTAGTACGTTACACTCTTGTTTCCACCCTCAACACTGATTCCATTATCAGACTTTCCCAAAAGAGGCCCACACATTAGCTAACCACTGACTGCCCCATATCACAGCTACTGAAGGCACATCACAGTCTGGGTTTGGTTTTTTCATCCCAGACTTCTCCCCCATGTACCCTCCTTCCACCACACCACACTAGACTCCCGCACCCACCCCCCCAGCTCTCCTGCCTCTGAGCTTTTGCTCTAGCAGTTCACCCACCTCTCTCTCCTAAAGTCATGCCCACCCTGCCAGGGTTCCTGATCACACTCCACAGGGCCTTCCTGGAGGTCCTGATCAGCGTGGAGTCACAGTATGCATGGCTTCCTGACAGTCCAAGAGGCTCACCTCGGTTCCTCTGGAGAGGAGGAAATGGAAAGCCAGCAGGATAAGGAGCATTTGAGGCAAGGCTGGCCTGGGCTGCTGGTAATCTCATGTCTTTTCCAAGCTCCTACTGTTCTGCTGCCCTTTGCTTATGCCCAGGCATTTTCAAACTTCACCGAGCATCGGAATAACTTAAGAACTGGTTACAAATGCAACCGTTCAGACCGCAGAGATTTGGAAAGGCTGGAGCTAAGGCATGTTGTGGTACATAGATGGCATTAATAGCCCCAATTCCTCACCCCTTGCTGCATCCTTCCCTTTGCCACGTGCCCCCTGGCCTTCCCCCACTCCCAAGCATAGGTTCAGCCATGTGACACTTTTGCCAATTGAACAGACAAAAGCAAGGATGTGCCGCTTCTGACTCTAAGCCTTGGGAAGCCTCCTTCCCAAGGACAGCCCACATCTGCCAATAGCCAGTCGGCCCCAGACACGAGAGCATACCCAACTGGGACCAGAGACACCACTCGACTGAGCCAGGTCTGAATCACCAACCTGCAGTCTCTTAGAGTAAATAAATACTTACTGTTTTAAGGAAGTTTGCTGTTTTAAGTTTTGCTATATGGCCTTACAATATAGGTATTAATTAATCCACAATTTATATGTGACCCATGGAGAACTCCACAGCCTTGTCCCCGCCAAGCTTGTCACATTCTACTTGTGGCAGAAGAGTCTGGCATCTACACTTCCCACACTGATAGGGGCCCCTGGAGGGTAGAGATCCACCTGGGGTATTTGTTTGTGCGTCCTCCATAGCGCTTGCCCAGTAAGCACTGACGTGCCATTTGCTAACTGGTGGGGAGAGTGTTAGTCTCTCACAGGCTGCAGTGAGTGTGGAGAGATAAGAGAGGTGCTTTTTTTACTGACCCCTGAGTCGTTTGCAACTCTGAACAACACACTAGAGAAAAGGGAGGAGGGTCATAGACACAGAGAAATTAAAATGGAAATTTAAAAGGGAATTTTTTCCCTTTTATTGGCAGCATAATTAGCCAGAGGAGCCCCAACTGATGCTGTTATGACTACTGTGATATGAAACTGAAATAGAATGGGGAGAATCTGATGAAAAACAATAACACTTAGCATTTATATGACTTTTTTACATGCAGCACTTTCTGTTCCTTTCGTACCTCACAAACGTTAACTAATTAATTGCCATAACACCCCAGAGTAGAAAGTAGGTTTTCTTGTCTATATTTCACAAAGGACAAAAATAAGCACATTCTAAGCAAGGTAGAAGTAAGTTCTAAGCTCCACCTACTCTTTCCCGGTCTTCTGCATCATGCCACAACCCTCAGGGATCACACTTTTTTACATCTTTAAACCCAGAGTTTCTAGAGATGCCTATTAATAGACTTAAAATATTAGTATATTCGAGCTGGAAGGGATGTCAGGGAAATGCTGATCCAAATCTCTTATTTTGCAGATGCTCAACAGAGGCTTATTTTAGCCAAGAACTATTTAAGGTCACAAAACAATTCTGGGAAGACGTAAGATCAGATCTATTTTGCTCAGCCTAAGTCAACCCTCACATCCCCAAATTCCAGAAGATTTCCCAAACTGCGCTTACAAATGATTCTGTGAGTACTGGTCATTCACTCATCAACCTGTATGGAGCATATGCCATAGGACTCCTGGAACACCAGGGATTTAGGAATGAATAAGGCTGTGTCAAGTCAGGTGTGGGGGTGTTAGTCCTGTCAACAAACACAGCCCCAGCTGAGCCACAGGAGCCCACGGCCTGAGGCACATTGGTATTTCTCGGTCACACACATTGCTCTGAGCACATAGTAGGTGCTCAGCAAATATATGGTGACTAGTCAAAGTTGCTGTATTACAGAGCTAATTCAGAAGCAGCCTGAAGTAATTCAGGATACAGAAATGTCCCAAGTACTAAAATCTAAACCCAAGATAAGATCTCAGAACCCAATCTATCTTTTGATTTATTCTGCCTTTCTTGCATTTATTAAACAAACATATGTTGTCTCTCAGCCATGATCCAGGAACTGTACTAGCTATAGGGATTAAAAAGTCATTCTTCATCTATGTTTTGCTCACTAAAAGCAAACATAGCATCAGAAATTTATTAAGAAAAGAAATTTTCAAGGTGCGCATGGGGTTGATAGAGATTTGGTCCAGCTCCTTCAAGCCCACCATGTGATTTGCTAATAACAGTGAACATAGAGCAATGCTGAAATTGGGACAGCAGGTGCTTTTTTTGACTGCTGCAATCTACTTCCCTCACGGCTGACTTTATCCCCAAATTTAAAATTTCTTCATAATCATCATCATCAACAACCACCACCACAAAAATGTAATGAGATAGGACAGTGTTCCCTAATTCTCGGACTGGGAATTGATAGAGAGAGGAAAACTGCTGAGAAAGGAATAAAATAAAATCAGAATGACAAATGGAAGAGGGTTACAGGTAACAGAAGAAACAAGGTAGTTTCAAAACCTAACACACAATAGACATTCAGGACCTTATTTGCCCAGCCAATGACCAACCTACCAAATTTTTGTAAATCTGATAAAATTACCTTAACTTCTGGAAAGCCCTGCCAGTCAAATACTAATAGCCTCACTGATAAGAGTGTTCTAAATATAATGGGCTTTTGGTCATCCCCCCTCCTCTCTGCTTAAGTTCAGGTATTATCAGCTGCACCTGGCAGGAAAAGAAGTTCTGCCAACAGACAGAATTGCCTGTGTGGGGTGACTTAAGGGGAGTTAGGGGAACTGCTTTGCTTAAGAAAAACACTCACTTACCAGTGATTTGGTTGCTGAAATCCCACTATAGGGGGATTTCAATTCGTTGTCATTCCTACTCCTGGCAATTACAATTGACAACTGTCGCACCTTAAGCTGCTTTCAGACCTTTGCTCCTTCCTACGGATGACCTTCTGAAGACAATTCATGATGATGCCTCTGCTGAGCTCTTCAGCCATACACTTCACCTCAAGCCTCATCCCTCACCTCCACACATCCTGACTTCGTTCCCCATCACATCAAACTGTTCGGACAGCCCTGAACCCAAGTGTTTAGACTTCCAAGGCTTTGTGCTGGTCTCAAGGCTGGTCTCTCTGCCTACAAAGCCTTAAACCCACCAGACATTTTTTACTCTATCCCAGATCCAACACAGCAAAGAGCATCTTCTTCCTTGATATGATGGTGTCACATGTCCACATCTACTATTAGCATGTCTGTCTCCCCTATAAAACTGTGACCTCTGAGCCCCCAGCAATTGACCATAGGCCTTGCATATAGAGATACTTACCACATTTGATTTAATTTTAAAATTGAACCCTATGATAAAAACAATCTTTAAGATGGAGGTATTTAGTGTAGACAAAGACACCTCTAGGCATTGACAATGGGGAAAGGAACACAAGGGGAGTCCAGAAGCTCCTGGAGGTCTCATTTTATCTCCTCAACTTACCCAGAGGTATCAGTTACATAAGATGAATGACACATCACGCCTCAGATTCCCCAGATCCCCATTTGGCTATTTGATGGGAATATTCATTCATTTACCATCTTGCAGCTGCAGAGCCTTGAGGGTCAGGCAGGAAAAGTTTATGCAGCTCCCTAAATGGCTTTGCTTACAAAAAAAGAGAGATGTTCACCTGAGGAGCCTGTGACTCAACCACCCACCACTCACTCCAGGAAGTGGTCACAGTGTGTCTCCAAAAGGCTGGAGTATCCTGGGTCTTTCCAGCTTCTCCATAACTCAGAAGCCTAGTAGGGAGGGTGTCAGGCTGTGGGTGTCTCCGGGTTCCCAAGTAGTTGCCAGTAAACATCGAAACCTCTTTAAATATGACCCATTCACCAACCTTCTGGGTCTCTGTCACTTCTTTCCATTCTCACCGTTGACATCTCTTCTGTTCTCTAACTCCCAAAGTGATCCTCTCAGCACTGAACACATGCAAATGGCATTTAAAGGAAATTAAACAGTCAGGCTCTCCCAGTACCTGTTTAGTGCAGACACAGAGTTCTGATTTCCTGCTGATGGAAATAATTACTTGGCTTTAAGATTTCCTAGGATTTTTTTCTCTCTCCAAGAGGGGCACAGCAAAATTGTCTTCCACTGTGCCATTTGAGGGTAGGGAGAAGAAATTTACCATACAATTTGTCTTAAATAAACTTTTCAAAAGCATATATAACCAAAAAACAAGGCTGAAGTCTCGATTCAGCTGATTGTTGCCTGATTTTCACGAGGCTCATCAAAGTCTGCCAAGATCAGGAGTTAGCCAATGACCTTGAGAATCTAGCAGTGAGGACACAGAGAGCAAGGATCACTGAGGCAGGAGACCCATGACCCCCAGGGATGTTGTGTTTGTCTCCTCTGTGCCAGGGATGGGACAGAGGAGCGGGACAATAAGGCAGGTAAGGCTAGGTTCTGCCCTCAAGGAGCTCTGCCTGGTAGGGAAGATGAGCAAGTAAAGAGTTAATGGTGATGGAATGACAATGGGATGGCCCAGGGACTGATGGGGAGGATGAAGGAGTAGGGTGGCCAGCTCAGGCCGGGTGGTCTTCAGACAAGAATGAAAGGGAGAATTGGTTTTGAGGACATCCTTTGCAGAGACAGGAGCTCTCATGAGTGTGTTGATGCCCTATCCTGATCCTTTTTTTCCATACCAGTGTACCCATACTGGCTCCTAACAGCTCACAGCTGCCCCTTCTCCAGAAAATTGCTCCGAGCCAAAGGACCTCCCTCATTTAGGAGGTTACACACCTTACCTACCCCACTGGGGACAACCAGCAGCCAATGACTGAAGGACGGAG
>CAUYRT010004108.1:0-63769 GCA_963574885.1 Lepilemur ruficaudatus
ATCTAACTAATGTCAACTCTTCCTTAAAATCTCAACTCAATTTGCAGTGAGCTGATTTCCCAAAATATATTACCACTCAAGTTGACTTATCTTGTTACATTCAAAAACCTACTCTGTCAAAGTAGTCCAGAGAGTACATACATAGTGCTCCAACTGTACCTATGAAATTTTTGGGAAAAAAAAATAATTAACTATAAAAAAAAGATTTCAGCAAAATCAGGGTCACATAGCAAAATGATGGAGTCAAAAAATGAACAAAATATTTTCATAACAAATCCAGTTTTTCCCTTTACTTTCCAGATTATAGTCGACTCTCCATCCCATTCCTCCATCACTTGTTTTCTTTCCTACCTTTCTTTCTCTTTCTTTATCTCTCTATCACTTTCTCTTCCTCCTCTCCACCCCCATCTATTTTTAGGTCAAATATGTGGCATTTTTTCCTTTCTAAAAAAAAAAAAAATCTCAACTCAGCTCTAAGCAGCATTGGTCAGGCTGGTTAGGTGCTCCTCTTCTGTGCTCCCTGCTTGTAACTTTCTCTCAGCACTTTCAACATGATGCTCATCATGGCCCATTAGAGCGAGAGTTTTCCAAGGTCTAGAATTGTTTTTTTGTTCATGTCCAGTAACTGATACGTCACTAGTGAGTGAGGAATGTTTATTGGATTAATGAATGACTATCTTACATTTTTAACTGTATTCCAGGCATAGGGATGGATCATTTCACAGCACATTGTTCATTTACATGTAAATATTTTTCACATTATTGTAGAGATCTTATTCTCTTCTTGATACACAATACAAGCATTCCATGCCTTTCCCAAATTAGCCTCTGGTTACAGTTCACACTTCCTGAGTTCCAATGAATTGAGGTCATTTTGGGCCCTTGCTTTGCACTTGACTAGTTTTCAACTATTTATTTTCTGCCATTCAAATTTATGGCTGGGCTATAAAATGGGTCAGTATTCAAGGATGGGAAATCATCAGCTACTGAGGCATTGAAGATATCAAATTAGAGGCAGTGCTGATCCATTCCCTCCACATGTGACTGACATCTGTCTGCAAATGCTTGTAGGCCAGAATATGAGGATTCTGGATCTCAGACTGTGTCATGCTACTATATATTGTACATTATGAGGCTGACAATTTTTCCACTCCTTTGTGTTTTCTGTTTAAAAGTATTTTATTTTTGTAGCAGTGTTTGTTAAATTTGGTGATAACCAGTTATTTATGTTTGGCATTGTGGCCATATGCTACAAGTGCTTTGACCTGGAAGGAACCAACAGTCCAGTTAAACAACCAGATAAGTCACACTGATGTTTTACACTAAAGATACTGGTTGACTGGTGGAACTGATTAGGTAAATTCAGCCAAAGGAAGTGAATTTTTCATGTCAGCTTGATAAGAGGTCAGAGGTTGGTGTCAGGATCAGTGGGTCTAGTCACTGGCACTTTGTGTTGGCTTCACTTCAGTCAACCAGTGAAACTCCAAGCTTTGATTTCTGCTTCTGACAAATAGCGTAGTTGGAGGAGCATAGTCTTCACTAGAAGAGGGCCATAGTCTAATTCTGAGCATAGAGCTTTATTCAGGTGATTAACTCTGGTCCCCAAATTCCTCTTACATCTATGGGAATGCTGCTTTGTAATTCTAGTAATCGATGGAGAATTAGGCACATTTGTAGATTTCTGACATGCTTTCTCCCACATGTCCATAATTTTTGACAATAAGGAGGAAGGTTGACAACAAGCGGGTCATTATATAATCACTATGTGTTTTGCAAATAGGGACTTCACTGACAGGACTGTAACTGTCTGTATCACTGTTCTTGACGAACAGGCATCTTATCCCAATAAAAATCACACATATAGTAAGCATCTCCTGTGGGACAGAAACTGTTCTAGGTGCTAAAGACACAGTGATGAACAGTACAAGGTCCTTCAAGTGCTTACATTTTAATTGCATATATGGGAGTATATGTATATAAGTCCTGATTTTTTTCATGCAGAAAAAATAATTAAAAAAATCATAACATTGAAAAGTTATATTTATGCTATTATGTGCAGAAATTTCCTGTGCACAGGAAAAGAAAGATTTTATTTCGGAATTACACATAGAGGAAAGTTATACATTTGTTTTGCCTACAGCATTTTTAAACTAAATAAAGATTTCATCCAGGAGTATTTGGATAAAGTCCTATTTGGAAGGAGTGTGATAACAGGAAATTTGATAGTGTGATATCTTCTTCCTTGAAAAGATCTCTCCATGATTTTTTTAAAAAAATTACACATTTAATATATACAAATATGATATGATGATATATGAAAATATATATATTTGTATACCTTATATATTTATATCAACAAAATCATTAAGAATGAAAACAAAACTTTTTTACTATAAATCTAAATACAAATAGTTGTATGTTCACAAGTTACAGAATAAAAGCACTTCTGAATCACAAATTAAAAAAAATACATTGGAGTTTGAAGTGGGGTGTGTGTGTGTGTGTGTGTGTGTGTGTGTGTTTCTGATTACATTTCCGAACCCCAGGCCCACCTGGTGTGCTAGCATATGTAAAACTATAAATGCTGCACAAAACACTACTAAGGCTAAGTTAGTTCTGTTCCTGACAGTAAAGCCAGGAACGGAGGAAGCTGGTGATCTAATATTGCTTAATGGACAATTACACAGTGCACAATGTCATTGTAATTGCTCTGTAGTTAATTTGAGGTACTCTGTATTTGTTCCATCTACGACTATGTTAATTTCCTTGCCAAACATTATCATACTTCATGTGTAAATCCTCTGTTACAGAAATTGGACATTAGAGCCTCAGCAGGACACCGCTTTCAGATGGCACTTTTGCAAATTGGCTACTATAGGTGAATGCTTGAGGTTTCTCAGATTTCCTTTGTTTTGTCCAACATACGAGAGGAAGAGCAAATCTTTTCTCTCAGTGGGATGCCCCAGTTCTATTTCCAGAAAAAGATGAATCTGTGAATATGTAAATAATTCTTTAAAGAAACATTTTATGATTCTAGGAATATAAAGAGGGAAAAGTTTTTATACAATCTGGGGTAATCCCAAATACCCAGCAGGTTGACTCCCCAGAGTTCCTCTGTTCAGGTAGCTGTTTTTTCTCTTTAATACAGCCACTACTTCTAAGACTTGAGTCTTCAAGATCATGAGTCCAACTACTGTTATTTCTGATTAGAATCCCAGAAGTGTCAATGGCACCCCTAAAATGATGTGGCTCATTTGCCGCAGGGCAACATCCTTCCCACCGTGTGTAATGCTATATGTTATAGAAGCCGGGGAGTCATTCAGCCTTTACAAAACTTAAAGAGTTTGCAAGACAGTAAACTTCTATGTGATAATCCAAATAAACTCAAAATGTAGATGTCACAACATTAAGGACTGCCATATCTTAAGACTTAACAGCTTAGAAAAATGTTCTTAAAACTCCTGTCAGTTTAAAGACAGAGCAGAGCAGTGAATCTTGAAGGCTTTTCCAAGAAGATGTGGGTAACCCCAGGCCCTAAGGGACCCCAGCCCTCCTGGGAGCTGACAACTCTTAAACTTTATATGTCTTCTGAGGTTGCCTGTCCCCATGGGTTGTGAGTTGAGTTCTCTCAGCCCAGAGGGTATAGACCCTCCAAGGAAATCACTCTCTCTGTCCTCCTTAATATCAACAGTTAAGGTCATAACTCTGAGGAATCCCTGGCAATACTAGTCATCTGAGAAAAGTTCCCTTTGGAAATCTCAGCATAAAACCCTGAAATAAATGAAAGAATCTTAAGGTCTAACTTTCACCATGGTTGGCAGATTTCTATCATATTTTCTCCTCATCATGACTATGGATGTTATACAGACCTCTTAGATTGTGTCATTACGGAGATGCTGGATGTCTCATTCATCCTCAGGGTTCATTCCCCAGTCCCACACTCATTATTAGAGGAGTTTGTTTGAACCTCCTAGAGAGTCTTGTCAGTGCATCATTATGTTACTTTGATATTATAATAATTTGATAACCTGTTATTATCCATAGAGGGCCAGATAATTTGTCAGATGAGTAAAATGCCACCTGGCAAGAATGCAGAATAGATAACAGAATGTAGAATAGATAAGACTTTGGTTAAGGAAAGTCAGAGAATTTAAAAACTTACAAAGAATAGGCCTGTTTGTTATAATGCAAACTAATGCATATCACGTAAGGACACCTTTGGACTCTCCCTCAACAATTTTCTTCCACTTTACAATCAAGTTTTTTAAAAGCCTACCTGCACTTAAAACTTCTATCCCTTCCACTGTAGTTCACTTTTTAACCAATTGCCAGAAGCTTCTACTACAGCTTCCCACTGAAACTGTTCCCACCAAGTTACCAAAGTGAATGGCTTGACAGCCATTAGCTCATACCATTGGACTAACTCTAAAGTCAGCTTTGATTTTGAATTGCTTCTCTTGCTACTCAATCTCAAGTCAAGGTAAGAATTGGCCATCAGAGGTATGGCTGGCAGCAAGATAAAATGACAGTATTGAAATGGAAGTGGAAAATAAACAAAGACAAAACTCAAAAACTTTATGTGCTGCTTTTGTAAGTAACATTCATTTCAGAGATGACAAATTACACTCTATTACAACCCTAATAAAAACACCAATTACAAACAGAAACAACACAGGGAAAGAACCTAGTTAGAGAAAAGAAAATTAGGGTCCACAATGAGAAATATATTGGAAATATTAAAAATATATATTCATGAATCTTTACTATTAGAGGAGAGGGCTGGTGGAATAGTAAAAATATACCATTCATTTTCATATTGCAGGATTTTCCATAGGGATATTAAAGATCAACAACCAAAGATATTTAATATAAATGCAAGACTTTTGAAAGATTTAACACTTATTTTCATGTATAATTTCTGTGATTCTAACTTAAAAATTAGTCTCATAGCTTTATGGTACCAAAGCTCCTGTTTTTATAAACTTCACAGATCTGCAAAGGACCAGTCATAGGAATAATCAGATTACATCAGTTCTATGACATGATCATGAAATGATCTGAGTACAAAATCTTACTGTCTTCTCTACAGGAAATGTTTTATTAGAAACCAAGATGTGTGATTATATTAATTCAGTGTATTTTTTTGTTCAAAATGAACTCTTTTCAATTTTTCCTTTAGATGAATTGGGAAATAAAGGCAAGCAGTAATCTTTGATTTACTGTTGCCTACGATTTTCAATGATAAGCTGCTGATTGAAGTATAGATTTAAACAGTATAAATTTTGAAATATATTTCCATTTCTGTTAGTTGAAGTATTTGCTTCCCATCAAAAGCATCGTAAAATCTTCGTCGCACAACAGAGAAATGAATACTTTAAACAGATCTTAGTGATTGTATTGTGTGCAGAATAACAATATAATGAGCATACTAACAATTAGTAGGGCATAAATAGACTCTAAAACCAAAAATAATGATATGCCACATAGCAAAATAAGAAAATATGCAACATTAATAAATTGAGATGTTTGGATTTTATGAACTAATATTTCAGCTGTTTTGTTTCTGTTACGGAATAGAGAGATTCCAATGCTAGGTTTCTTAAAGTCTTTCATAGTCAAGTAGGTTTGCCAGCACATTTGAGAAATTATTCAAACTGTTGTGAATCTTATAAAAGAGAAGGTAACTGGGCACATAAGTTTTATTGCCTCTCCTTGATTTGATAAAATCCATATAGTATGTGAGTAAATTGGCAGATTATTTTGTAGCACATAGTGAATGCTAACATAATTTTTGGTGCAGAGCATTAATACAACAAATGAAATGAACCAACACAGCAAATAATAGGAGGGCAACGCAAAAATTAAACAAATAATTATGGTAGTAAGATTGGCTGTTTTCTAATTATGAGATAACATAGGGATGCCTGGCTGCTTCCTAAATTTCTTTGGGTTAGAAACAATTTATCTAGAAAAGTACACACAGAGTTTGAATATTTTCTTCTTTATAATGCTCCAGTGCTACACTCATTCAGGAGGTATGACAGAGTTCAAGCCCTAGGTCATGTAAAGTTGTTTCTAGAAAGAAAAATCGTGTCTTAGAAAATTATGATGTGGACAGAGTAATTTTAGTAACAAAATTATTTTATGCATCTATTTAAGAGTAATATTTTGTTCCATTTAATTCATTTTAAAGTGTGATTTTATAGGGGAAAAAGATACAATGCTATTGAGACCATGCCTAAATAAATATTGGGCTAAATAAAAACACCCAAGACTTTAATGGTCTATTAGAGGAGTTATTATGAAGATACAATATGGCAAAACAGTAATCAACAAATACCCCTCAGCTATCAAGGAAGAAAACAGTTCCTCTGAGAAAGTAAAATATATCTTCTATATGAAAAAAAAGCATCTTATCTAAGATTTTATACCCAATGTTGTGAATATGTGATTTCATGGTAATCTCTTCTAGAGTTTGACAAGTAGCATGAAATAGAATGTTGCAGAATTCAGGCTTAGTTAATGATGTAAGAACCAAGGTTGATGTAAGGGCAAGAATAACTTCCAGATCTCCAGGGAAATCAATGGCCAAATTCAGGAAGGTTCAGAGGTGGCTTTCACATAATGTCATAGAACACTGGGTATACTGGCAACAGGCTACAGGGGCTCAGCTGTGGGGTGTAAAATTCAGTGTACTCAAATTTTATACTCTTGGTCTAACTGGAGAGTGTGAAGGTGCATATTAAAAAAAAAAAAGATATAGTGACTGTAATTCTATATGCAGAGTTCCAAACTATCCATTAGCACATCCAACCCTCACTCCGCATCTATCTTCTCAGAGTTAGGAGTCCTTCCTTTCTTTCAAATCCATTTCTGTTTTAGGGGTCTCTACTTACCAGAGCATCTAATTGAGTATCCAGTTTGTAAAGCAATCTGTCTTAGCTCAAGGGTACTCTCAAAAAACTACCCCTAAAAGTAGTCTTCAGTGGATACATTCTACCGTAATCAGGAACTACTCTTCCTGTTTTGGCCTTTGGATGGTCATTTGTGTATATTTATAGGCAAAAGATCCCTGGTACCTAGAAGTATAAAATATAGGTGCTGCAAAAGAGGGTGGGAAGTGAAAAGCCACAAATGAACCAAGCCTAAGAAAGAAATTATAATTTTAGAAATTGAACCATAGTTCAATTATGGTAGAACTCTCTAGAAGCTGGGTGTAAAAGAAATTGCAAAGTAGAGGAAGCATAGTCTTTGGAGTCAGTTGATCTTTATTAGGGTTAAGAATGCTAATATTATCTGTAAAACTTGAGAAAGATACTGAATTATCTCTAAGCTTTAGTTTCCTCATCTGTGAAAAAAAAAAAACTTTTATGATAGATTACACGTTTGGTTAAAAGTATTAACAGTGTGTATGTGGTAATATGTATATTTATATATTTACCTGCAGAAATGCTTGGCATTCCTTGAGAACTCAATCCATGGTAGCCACTTTGATTATTGTTGCTGCTATTAAGGTTGCTCCAAGCTAATCAGTAAGCTATGGTTCTAAAGGTTTTTACTTTTTTTCCACCTTGGAGTTAAGATGAAATCAGGTTCTGCAGTTGAGGTGAACTATCAAATGTGTGCTACATGGCACTGGTCACAACAAATTTTAATTAATGTATCCACCAAAGAATGGATGTAGTATTTAAGTTGATTTAAACAACCTCTTTGGAACTAGGATTCCTTATCTTTACCATATGGTAACCTTTCCAACTTCACTCCTCCCTAGAGATGGGTTATATTATTTATATCATTATAACTATAGTACAATGTGGCTATTTGCATTGGTTTCTTTCAAGGAGATAAAGTAGTCTCACCATTGACTTTACAATGTCATAGATATTTAATTTCTTGACATCCCTGTCATGGTGAAAAATCTATGTTCTTGAATATTTTAATTAACTGGGGTTGCTAACTGAAGAAAGGTGCCAATTTTGCAATGCTTCTACTAGGAAATCAGTGACATGTTTCTTTTACAATGGGTTAGTGAATGAGAAATATGCCTCAAAGGTAAGAAGAAAAGTCATTTTGTGATGGACATGTTATTGACAAGCTCCCTTTTAAAAATGTATACTGCCATCAAACATTTATACATACAATCACAGAAGATAAACACACATACTCTATCTCATGTAACATAAGCAGGCATGTGTGTTGACAACAAAGGGACAGAGAAATGCAGAAAGAACATTAGGTTGTATTGTTATTTATACTTTATTACAATGAATTCTTCAAGTAGGGATAAGAATCACAACTCAACCAGATTTCTCTTTGCACTATGAATTTGTTTAGTTTTGTTTTGTACAAAGGACATGCATCTAAATAGATAACCCTCCTCCCAGCTCCTCCAAATGTTCAGTTTCTTTGAATGATTGAATATATCCATATGTTTAGGCGTCATGGTACTCTGCATTATACTATAACACAAAAAGCTGAGTGATTTGGGCATCATTTCTGGCTATCACGGAGATGACCTCAGGAACATCATTTGACTTGCATGGTTTCAATTTATAAAACGAGTGTTTTAAAATACTTTACAACCATATTGCCTTCCAATTCTAAGTGTCTATATTCTTTTTGGAGGACAAAACATGGTTACTCTTTCTTTGAACTAGTCCTCATCATCCTATATTATAAATAGCTTCCAAACAGAAGTTTTCATCAAAGTTACCATCAGAAAAAAGCATTTTAAAACACACCCAACAATGAAAATTTTAATTTAGTTTTTATCTTGTTGTGCTTAAGTTTATTTTAATAATGTTTACTAAATAGCTTAAACCCTATTTGGCAAGAAACTTAGTTTTTGTAATTCTTTAAATGACAAGTAAGGAAGGAAAGAAAGAAGTAAAGATGAGAGAGAGGGAGGGAAGAAGGAAAAGAGGGAGGGAAGGAGTAAAGAATGAAGAAAGGACAGAAAGAAAGGAGAGAGTCAGGGAGGGAGGGAATTCTTAAGAGCCAACAAGAAGGTTCAGAATAATCATCATGCTAGATATTTACCATGTAATGGCCAAGGACATTAATATAGTCTGATATTTTACATCCACTTAATTGGTTCCCACATTCTCTCAGCTATATTTCCAAATATGAAAAAAATATAAACATCAAATTAAAAAAATAAAGATAAATCATCTTATCTCTGCCTTATTAAGCTTCTATAAACACAGAGCTGTATTAAGCATTAGAATATCTGCCTGGGATATAATTCTAGGAGGGATGTGAAAATACTATTGTAAAGAGGCACAGTGAAGAAATTTATATTTACCGGAAGTTATATCAGTTGCTATTCAGTTTACAGTTGGAAAGAAGGTTTTGATAAATCTTTTGGGTGAAAAAGAAGGTTGAGTCCTCCAAAAGATATTCTCAAGTAAAAATATATCCTAATTCAATTTGATCAGGTCTCATTTATTTATTTTTATTGCTGCTGTGATTGCTTTGAGGGTCTTCATAAATTGTACAGCCAAGCAAACTATTATTAGAGCGAATAGGCAATCTACAGAATGGGAGAAAATATTTGTATGCTACACATCCAAAACAGAGCTGATAATAAGAATCTGTATAGAACTTAAGAAAATTAACAGGAAAAAATCAAATAACCTTATTAAAGAGTGTGCAAAGGACACGAACAGAAACTTTGCAAAAGAAGACAGACTAATGGCCAGCAAACATATAAAAAAGTGTTCAACATCTCTAATCATCAGGGAAATGTAAATCAAAACCACAATGAGGTATCACCTAATTCCAATGAGAATGACTTTTATCAAAAAATCCCAAAACAACAAATGCTGGCATGGATGTGGAGAGATAGGAACAGTTTTACACTGCTGGTGGGACTGAAAATTAGTACAACCTCTGTGGAAAGTAACTTGGAGATACCTCAAAGAATTGAAAATAGAAATACCATTTGATCCAGCAATAGCACTACTAGGCATCTATCCAAAGGAAAAAAAGACATTTTACAATAAAGACATCTGCACTCAAATGTTTACAGTGGCACAATTCACAATTGCAAAGGTGTGGGAACAACCCAAGTGCCCATCAATACATGAGTGGATTAATAAAATGTGGAATATGTATACCATGGAGTACTACTCAACTGTAAAAAACAATGGTGAACTAGCACCTCTTATATTATCCTGGGTGGAGCTAGAGCCCATTCTTCAAAGTGAAGTATCACAAGAATGGAAAAACAAGCACCACATGTACTCACCATCAAATTGTTACTAAGTGATCAACACTTAGGTGCTCACATGAAAGTAATATCAGGTGCTGGGCAGGTGGGAGGGAGTTGAGGGGATGGGTCAACTCATAACTAATGGGTGTGGATGGAAAATATTGTATGGAGGATGGGCATGCTTGTAGCTCTGGCCTGGATGATGCAAAGGCATTATATGTAACCAAAATGTTTGTACCCTCATAATATTCTGAAAATTTTTAAAAAGAAAATAAACAAATTAATTTAAAAATATATATCTTCATTTAATGGCTGAAAAAGAGAAATTTCTGGATAACTGCAGAGGTTAGACTTGGCAAAGTCCAGAGTGTGGGGGCAGAGCTGAGCAACAGAGTGGAGACCCAGTCCTAGAACCAATGTTCCTTTTTCCTTGCCTTTCCCTAATACTGTCTTTAGCTTCAATCCTAAATAAACACTGTTTTTATATTTTAAAAATAGCCACTTGAAGGTACATCAAACAATTCAAATATTCATATTCTTTCATTGAGTTGTCAGATAGTTCTCTTATCTCCATATTGAAAACATATGAATAATAATTATTGTGATTTCTAAATAAGTTACTGAATTCACTAAAATATTTTTTGTATTTTATTTATGTCGACCATAAAATGTTATCAAATATCCACACAAAAACTGTCACATAGATGTTTATAGCAGCTTTACATAGTTGCCAAGATTTGGAAGCAACCAAATTATCCTTCAATAGGTGAATGGATAAACAAACTGTGGTACAACCAGACACTGGAATATTATTCATCACTAAAATAAATGAGCTATCAAGCTTATTTATTTATGACATAGACATAGAGGAAGATTAAATGCATATTACTAAGTGAAAGGAGCCAATCTGAAAAGGCTACATGCTTTGTGATTCCAACAATATGACACTCTGGAAAAGTCAAAACTATGGAGTCAATGAAAAGTTAAGGGATTGTGGCCAGGCACAGTGGCTCATGCCTGTAATCCTAGCCCTCTGGGAGGGCAAGGTGGGGGGACCCCTTGAGCTCAGGAGTTCGAGACCAGACTGAGCAAGAGTGAGATTCCATCTCTACTAAAAATAGAAAAATTAGCCGGATGTGGTGGTGCGTGCCTATAGTCCCAATTACTTGGGAGGCTGAATCAGGAGGATCACTTGAGCCCGGCAGTTTGAGGTTGCTGTGAGCCAGGCTGAATCCATGGCACTCTACTCAGGGCAACAGAGTGACACTCTATCTCAAAAAAAAAAAAATGTTCAGGAATTGCTAGAGGTTAAAGGGGAAGAAAGGGATGAACAAGTGGAGCAGACAGGGGGCAGTGAAATTATTTGGTATGATACTGTAGTGATGGATACATGTCATTACATATTTGTCAAAACCCATAGAATATACACCAAAAGTGAACCTTACTGTAAACCATGGACTTTGGTTAATAATGGTGTGTCAAGGTAGATTCATTGATTGTGACAAATGTACTGCCTTGTTGAGGGATGTTGACAGTGGGAAAGGCTGTGCATGTGTGGAGTCAGGGAATATGTGGAAACTTCTGTACTTTTTGCTCAATTTTGCTATAAATCTAAAATCACTTTAAAAAATAAAGGCTGTTAACAACAACAGCAATAACAAGCCTATCCAGGGCAGAAGGCTCAGATCAGCGTTACCTCCTGCCAAAGTTCACACATGCCTCCTCCAACCTACACTCTGACTTTTTCACTTCTGAAACCTGTAGCACTTCTTACCTGGAATGCTAATTCAGCCCTAAGTATGTATCCATCCTTGCACTGCTAAAAACCCTTTAATATATGTAGATACCACTTTCCTAGCTCAAGTTTGTGTTTTTTCTGTAAAATATGGACCAGAGCTGGAGTTACTATGATTAAGAAATTCTCTTGAATTAATGTATGTGAATACTAGCTTAATTGGAGTCTATTGGATTATACAGAGTCTTAAACTACGATTTGAAAAAGAAACTCTATTCTTAGAATATCTTGCTGCTTCAGAGGCAGTAATTCTGCTTAAGTGGCTGATATCTTCATTCCTAAAGGGTTTTGTCCATATTAAATCTTATTTGCCATTGTGCTGCCTGAATCTTTAATGTTCAGAATCTGAAATTGCTTTGAATCTAAACAAAGTACAACACTTTGAAAGAGTAGTTAAAGAAAACACCCAGGTTGTTTGAGAAATAAAGAAACTTTAAAATTATGTATATAAAACAATGCATTAGTGACAAAATGCTTATAAAGAAAACTAAGGATATCTATTTTTTCTTGAGATAAGATTGGCTAAATAAAATTACCTGAAATCCTGTTGGCTTATACAGAGATCACCTAACTCATTCTTTTTTGCCTGAGAATAAATCTGAATATTGAATTCACAATGTTACATTAGCAGACCTCCAGATGGTCCATTTTCAAAGTGGTCTAAATTAGGTCTGCTGAAATGGGAGAACTAACACTGATTGTCTCTTCATATTACCTCAACCTCCATGAAGCTTTGAGGCAAAGAATCATTACTACAGCATGATGGCCTTTATTGAAATTTTAACACTTAAAAATAATCAGTGAACCCTGAAATCCAAAGTCCAAGGCATTTGGAGCCCTCACATTTATATCAGGCTCTTTAAAAGATAACTAAGTCCATTTTGTGCAGCTGTAATGAAATACCGTAGACTGAGTGATTTATAAACAATATAAATTTATTTCTCACGGTTCTGGAGGTTGGGAAGTCCAACATCAGGGCATCAGTAGATTCAGTGTTTGGTGAGGGCTTGCTCTTTGCTTCCTAGATGCCACCTTCTTGCTGTGTCCTCACATGGCAGAAGGAGTGAACTGCTCCCTTCAACTTCTTTTGTAAGGGAAACTAATCTCATTCATGAGGGTAGTGTCCTCATGACCTAATTACTGCCCAAAGGCCCCACCTGTTAATACTATTGCATTGAAAGCTAGATTTCAACATATGAATTTTGGAGGAACACCAAAATTCAGACCCTAGCACTTTCTAATCATTAAAAAATGGAGTTGGTCATACTAGAAAATGAAACATGGTATTAACGAAACACCACCTATGAAATAGGTTTTTGCATGTTCCTGCTAACAAGGAATTTTCAAGTATCTATAACAAATATGGAACATAAAAAAAGAAGTAGGGGTCAAAGACAGACACATTGACTTCATTCTGTCATGGGCTGGTGTACTGCTCCCTCCTTTTCATTCCTCTTTGATTTTTTTTCTTTTTTTTTTACTCATAGTGAAAAATCATTCATAAAAATATTGCTTACCTCACCAGATTAAAACAATTGACACTGAAACGTGAATGAGCAATAGAAGGAATCCCTTCACAAAATCATTACATCTGAAAGAACAAATTTTAGTAAAAGTAATTTACCAATTGAGAGATTGTAAACTGTGTTAAGGACAAGGAGCATGACAGAGCTCTTTGTCTATGTCAGAAGGCTGAAGGCACTCAGCAAAACAGCCCAGCTTAGTTGATCCCTGGCAGCTGTACATCACTCCTGTCACCTCCCTACATATCCTGTGGTGTCAATGACACATGAAAATGGGGAGAAGAAGGGACACTGGCATAGACAAAGCAGGGAGTGCTTTGCAAGGTAGCTGGCAAAACAAAAAGATTTTCCATCAAAAGGCACTGACATCACAGACTGTGAGCTTCTTAGAGGCCAAATTCTAGCAGAAATCAACAGAAAATCCAGCGGAATCCAATCATCAGCAAGATACATGGAAGGATTTTTAAGCACCAGTGAAAACAAATGTATCTGAGAGGTGAGCAGCATATAATGGTCACAAAAGAATCTCGATACTTCTCGGAGGAATAGATTAATAGCAATGTAGTAAACAAACTAGTCATCAGTAGGACAACATTTTTTTGTAAATACATTTAGAAAATACTCATAACGTAGTAGTTCAATCAGTATATGGGCTAGGCTATGATAATTAATGAAATAGATCTTGAGTATATCTGATATTGCTAAATAAGAGACTATGAAATCAATTCTAAAAATGAAATAATGGGAGAATCTTATTAGAGTCAACATTAAGACAGTTTGCAGTTACAATTAATTTACAATTAAAATTAAACTGTGTAATGTGGGAGAAATTATACTACAGTATGAAAAGGCAATCACATTTCTTGAAAGGTGATTGACTTTTCTGCACATAAATGCACTTTTGAATAATTTGTAGAAGCTAGTTAGTCTGAAAAAGTTCAGCACTAACCATAATCGCTTTCTGCATGGAGAAGCAGCTTTAGCAGAGGGATTGAATGCCTTCTGGTTTTGCCCCTACAGGTAGTTAGCACGAACATAAATGCAGGTCTTAATTCAGTCTCTTCTCAAGTTATGAATATCCTAGTTTGGAAGTGGAAGCGTCATGTATAAGTAGAAAGAGAAAGAGTGAATTTCCCTCTTATTCCTAATGAGGAAATCGCAGATAGTTTTATGATGAGGAATTAATTAATATTTGGCATTTTAATGTCATGCAATCAGATATAAGAATCAGATATAAGATGTGAATTGGAAACTTCTTTCAAAACTCTTTCACCCCACCAGTCTTTATGTTTTTTTCCTATAGTAATTCTTTTAGTGATTGTACTGTCTTATATGATAATAGTTAGTGCCTCGATCATAACCTTTGCATGATTTACAGTGATTACTAGTTGCTACCAATTAAAGCTGTCAGATAAAATAGAATTTTTCCTATTTTCTGACATAGAGAACAATAAACATGTATTTTCAATTGTTTATATTGAACCAGAATTCCCTGAAAATAAAACATTTTTATATATCCTCTACATTACAATATTAGGAGCTCTGATTGAATTCCTTTCAAAGACATATTTTTATTTATATTTCATGTTCTGTCAATCTCAAAATTTGAAACATTTGGGGGTAATAAGATATCAGAACACAGATTTCAATGTTAAATTAACAGTGCTTTTGAGAAACACCAAAATGAAAAAGCCACTAAGTAATAAGGTGAATGGACTCATTTGATTGTGTACATCTGCAATTCAAAGGGCTTTAAATGAATTTCAGGAAACCCAGATTCTTGTTCAAGATTTTCACTCAATGGTTTTGTGATCTTAGAAATGTGTTTGCTACGTCTGTTTCCTCTTATATTAAGTGCAAAGTCTGAGATCTCTATTAACTGACATAAAGAGATCTCTCAGTCACGTTGTAGAGCAGGGGAGGCAAACTGCAGACCAATATGTACTTAGTGAAGTATGAAAAGGCATACAAATACCTATTTATATAAGGGAATACATCAAACTAATAACAGTGTGGGGTGGAAACCAGGAAGATGGAGGGTGGGGCAGGTACAGTAGAAGGCAATCAAAGGTAGACTTTAGATTTGTTGTTACAGTATCAATTTTTAAAATGTAGCTTGTTTTCATGTATCACTTGTGAGAAGAATGGGTTTAGCTTCCATCTCATATTTAATCTGTAGAGCTGAAGACCTTAGGAATTTTTCTTTCCTTCTCCTTGTCTGGTATATCTCTCAATTGTCATTTTTGTTCAGAACATTATCCTGACATTGATTTTACAGAACAAGAAAAGTTAATGGCTCATAATATTTTGAAAGAACTTTATTAATGTTTTTAATGTAACGGTTGTATTCTCATTCTCTTTCAAGCCATGTTCCTCGGCTCATCCTCTCTTAACATTGGAATAGAAAGGAAGGATGCTTCCTTTAAAAATTTCTCCTCCCTATGGCTAAGACTCTTCATCCTCTTGACAGCCAGAGGAATGCACCCATCTTAAATGAATCTACTGCTCCAAAAACTCTAGATTTGCTATAGGTATTGATATTAGAATCAGGAAGTATTCAGTTGATATAGGTATTTTAAAACAAAAACCACCTTTGTTGATCATATACGTTTGTTTAAAACTACAACTTATTGCATGAATACAACATCACAGAGTGGAGAAAGCTGTTGAGTGAGTGTCATTAGATAGATATTCTGATCTTGAGATTGTTCTGGGTGACCCAGAGGACACAGTCATCATAGACAAGACATATATTGAGAACATGAAGAGACCAGAACAGGCCAAAAGTCACCACAATGGAATCTACAGTAGGGTTATGAGTTAAAAAATACCACAACAACTAAGTGAAAGAAAGTATTGTAAAATCTCACTGAACAGCAGTAAATTCTGCATAGTTTTGAATGCAGATACTTTCAAAATAAAACTTAGGTTCTGTTTTTCTTATTTTTTAAAGATGTGTGTTAGTTTTTTTTTTTGTTTTTTTTTTTGAGACAGAGTCTCACTCTATTGCCCGGGCTGTAGAGTGCCGTGGCGTCAGCCTAGCTCACAGTAACCTCAAACAAGACGTGTGTTAGTTTTCTAGAGCAGCTATAACAAATTATAACAAACTTAGCGGTTTGAAATGAAAACTCTCGCAGTTCTGGAGGCCAGAAGTCTGAAATCAGGTGCAAACAAGACCTTGCTCTCTCTGAAGGTTCTAGGGGAGAATTCTGTGTTGCCTCTTTCAGCTCCTGGTGTTTCTTGGCTTGTGGCAGCGTAACTACAATTTCCACCCCCATTTTCACATTCCCGTCTCTTCTCCCAGTGTCTCTCTGTGCTTCCCTCTTTTTATAAGGACATCAGTCATTGTATTTAGGGAACATCCTAAATTGAGAATGATATTGTCTTGAGATCCTTAGTTATATTTGCAAAGACCTTATTTCCAATAAGGTCACATTCAGAGGAATTGGGGTTAGGGTGTAGACATATCTTTTGGGGGGATGTTTTTCAACCCACTACAGGTGTGTGACATCTGACCAACAAGAAGTCAAGTTCAGTTGTTCACAAAGGAACTCAAGCCCTTGTTAACATAATGACATAGTGACAAAGGACAAGCAGTTGAGTGAGCAGAAGATTGAAAGAAAGGATCAAGTGATTTAATGGGAGATACACTAATAAGTTTATAGGCTGGTTAAGAGCAAGAAGATCAGAAGTCCATGAGTAGAACTGGCCACTGAGTCACCACATATAGTAGGCAGTTTGACTTGATAGCTAGTGATTGGGAGATAAAATATCAGTCATGTTTAAATTGGGCAGTGTTCCTCAAATAGTGGTTCATGGACCACATATATTATAATCATCTTGAGCGCTCATCAACCTGCATTATCTAGAGTTCCCTCCACGGACACAATGAATCAGAATCTTTGAAGATAACAAACAGAAGTTTCAAAATTAATGCTTTCCCTGGATAATTATTATGCTCATTGAAATGTAACAACTTTTGACTTAATTAAAAATTAAGATGCTTTAATTATGAGGATCGGTGGGTGAGACAGAGATTCTGGCTGAAGGGAGATATCAAGGAGTTGAGATGCCCTATAGGGCAAACAAGTCCCTGTTGTCTACAGCCCCATATGTCTCTGCTACATCCCTGACGTCTTTGCTGTTTCTCAGCATTTGCCCATTTATTCACTAGACCTGAAACAGCTTTCCTCTAGTGCCTGTTTATGAAAAGGCTCCCTAAGCTTCAGGATTCAGTTCATACTGGTTCTTGCTCATAAGATCTATAGTGATGGCCATTATTCTGACTCATGGGCAAAGATGTGAAGTAATGCAAACCTGAGATGCATTAAAAGCTCAGCTTTGGGACTTTCATTTCCTCTTGGAAATATTATGCATTTCACTTGGCTAAGATTTAGATGTGCAGCTTGTGATTGGCTGAAGCTCAGCCACTATGATTTGCTGACATCCACTGTATTTGTTACACAATATACTCCTATGTTAGGCTTTCTGTTTGTTTTTGTATTAAGTTAGCTTGTAGTTCATTACCTAGGGACTCAAGTTACAGAGGGAGCCTCAGCACAAATTTAGTGTAATTTAACACATTTTTAAAAAGTCTTCATAAAAGTATGTATTTCCTCAACATCACATTACATATATAATGCCATATATTATTAAATTGAGAAAGCTAGTATAATAAATATAAAACTATATAATTTAAAAACAATTAATGAAATT
The DNA here is from genome assembly GCA_963574885.1 of Lepilemur ruficaudatus. NCBI lineage: Eukaryota > Metazoa > Chordata > Mammalia > Primates > Lepilemuridae > Lepilemur > Lepilemur ruficaudatus. The sequence goes on from CAUYRT010004108.1 coordinate 18,248, forward strand.
GAATTAATGACATTAATGAAAATGAACCACCAGAAACTAATTAAGTTAATTAGTAACTAAATCCCAGTAATAATATTTAATGTCAGTTAGTACTTAGAGGATGCATTATATGTCTTAATTAATCTAATTATATGTGTGATTAAGAAGCTTAAGATTATTTTTAATAAGGTGGTTTTCATTCTATAAAATTTAATGCTATATAATTTTGGGGAAATTTCTGCTTCTCTTAGGTGGAAGATATCATTATAATACCTCATATGTGACAGATACTGTATAGTCACTTAATGAGTTTTAAAATTAAAATGATGTCTCTGGAATTTTTTTTTTTTTTTTAACAAAACCTTCCTTACAGTAAGGAATCTAATTAGGAAGTCAGGTTAATAGTCTATGCTATGACAAGCAGACACAGGCATCTGTTGAAATTAAGTTAATACCCATATACAAGTAATTAGGATTAAGATGTGACAAGTTAATATTGCATAACCTCATTCTATGACATCTTTCAGTAGAAAAGAAGCTAAAGAGCTCACCTGTAAATACTTTAGTTAAAGGGTTTCTTTTCATGGTATTAGCTATGTCTATACCAAACCATCCATCAACCATCATACCATCGTATTCTTGGTTCAAACTTCTACTATACACTTCCCTAAAGCGATACATGTTCATTAAATAATATTCTCTCTCTCTCTCTTGCTCTTTCTCTTGCTCTATCTTAAGATCAATGTTGATAGTATTTCCAGTAACAAGATGTGTGTGAGATAATAGCAATTCAACTTTGTAGGCAGGGTCAGAAAGGCTGGAGAGAAAAGAAAATTTGAGTTGTTGGTGAAAGGGAAAAAGTTATGAAATTATATCACAGAGAAGATAGCAAGAGACGGAGTCAGAAAGCTGGGATAGGGGATGAATCTTTAACAGTTGCTCTTAAAGTCTGAAAGACAGAACTCTGAACATTACTAAAACTCTTTTGGAGATCTGTGAGGTCAAAGCTATTTTTATACTACTGTTAAGATTTTATTTGGCTTTTTCATTGTGCTAGCATTTTTACTGATGGTGCAAGGGCAGTACTGGGTAAAACTGCTGGTGCCTTAGCATGAATCAAGGAAGTAGACTCAATTGAACTAGTAATATTGTATTATTTGTTGCCACATGTTCACAGTGTGAAAAACCACATTTTAAAAATAAAGTTGATGAAAAAGTAAACATTATTAATTACATTTGATATTGATCCTTAAGTTTAAATCTTTTTAATATTCTATGTGATTAAATGAAAAACATTCATAAAGCAGTTCTGCCCATGTGCAATTGTCTTGGATTAAAGCACTTGCACAATAGTTTAAGTTACAAGCTGAACTAGTTACATTTTTATGGAATGCCATTTTTGCTTGAAAGAATGATGAACACACAAATCACTATCATTCAGACTTGAGGACCTGGCATATACTGTCTTGACAATTAAGGAAGTGAAACTTTCATATCAAGGGGAACAACTGACAATATTTGTGGCCAATAATAAAATTTGAGCTTCCAAGCAAAAGTTAGAATTTAAAAACTTTGTATCCTCTATCATGAACTTAACAATCTCCCAATTCAAAAAGACTTCTAAAATAGAATTAGTAAAATTAATGAATCCGATTGTTTGATATTGTGTAATCAGATATGTCACCATTTGGAAGATCTGTATGATTCAGTGAACCAATATGTTTCAAAAGACCAGTGCAAGATATTATAAAGTCATGCATGTTTTTGTGAAAGGTCAATTTAAACTGCAAGGTAGCTCAATTAATTTTAATGTAAGAGAATATAAAATTTCATTGGCATGGCTTTTGATCCACTGTAATTACTTTTTAAGAAAATACCACTTGTTTAATTTTGCTATGTTGTCAAGGAATATTCACAATGATCTATAAGAGGTATTAAAATATCCTCCCTTTACTGAGGTTAGGAACCATCCAACCAGAATAGAAGCCAGCCATAACACTGCAATAGGGCCCTATAGGTCTTTGCAGAGCTGGGGACCAGTCCTTAGTTGCTGGAAATTAGAGAAGTTAAGCAATGTCGCAGGGAGGGTCTGAGAGACTGAGGCAGCAGTGGGCACTTGGGGGGACTGGGAGATAACTATCAACAAGTTCTATAATAATGTTTTATAGTTTAACAATAGATATGCTGTATCACTGTGTACCAGTAACAATCCCATGGGGCCGAAGAAATTTATAGACTTTATTTGTCTATAAATTTTGTATTTTATTTATACAGTTCACAAAAGAAAATCAAAATAATAAAGTGAAAACAATAAGTTACAAACTGGCATATACATATATAACATAAATAACAAAGAATTAATCGGAACATGTAAGGAACTCCTGCTAATTCAATTGCAAAAAGTAGATAACAAAGAAAATCTGGGCAAAATGTATAGACGATTTATAGAAAGGGACACCAAAGGTACACGGAAAAGTGCCCCACTTAATTAGTAATCAGGAGAATTGAAAGTCAAAAGAATGAGATAAAATTTCACACTAGTTAGGCAAGCATTTAAAATCTAATAATTAGAATGTAGAAAGATGAATATATTCCAGAAGGCGTGTGAATTGGTACAGTTATTTTGGAAAGCAATTTGTCAATACTCCATAAAACTGAAAATCTGCATGCTTCCACCCAGGTCAGTTTCACTTTAAGTCATGTCTACTAGGGAAATTCTTGTGCATGTGTTTGAGAAGATGTGCATAGAAACATTCATGGAAGCATTTCTGATAATGCAAAAAACTGGGGGGAAACATTTTATAATAAATAAATAGATAAATTTCAGTATATTCATTGCTTAGAATATTGTTATATAGACATTAAAATTATTGAACTAGATTTGTATATATTAACATAGATATCAAAATGATAACATTGTGTGAAACAAAAGCAAAGTGAGTGTATATATATATATATAGATATACCTGTATACCTATAAACCTTTCTTGCATACCTGTATATATGAATATATATATGTGTGTATGTATTACATATGATGTATTTAAATTTATTTAAATGCTATGATAGGTAAGGCAATCTATATTATTTCTAGGTACACACATTTTCTAAGTGTAGAAAAACATGTATTTATGATATTTATTATATCTGCTCAGAAAGAACCAGAATCTAAGGTAATGATAAAAATGATAAGAGCAAACAGAGAACAGCTAGGAGGCTGGCTTTAAAAGAACAAGAGATAAAGTCTGAGGATGAAGAAAAGAGGAGCTTACGTTTATAAGCAGTATTTTTTTTCTTTTTATTAAATAAATGTAAATGAGGCAGGTTTAAATACATATATATAGCTTCTTATACATATCTTCTCCCAGGAGTGTTTTCATTTTAAGCCTTGTCTCTCTCTCGGAATAAAAGTTTGCTTTTCTAATATTGAACCCCAAGTTTCTATAAACAGGAGAGGATGTGTTTTTTGGTTGGGGGCACCCAGACAGCCTGAATTCCCATTACATACAGAGTTTTATGCTCTGCCCATTATTATGGCTCTATTTGCCATCTGGCAGGAAACAAATAATGCAAGTTTTCTTTCAGTCTCAAAATAAAAACCAAAACCATCTCTCATAATATCTCATCTCTATACAGACACATATAATACTAAATATGCAGCAAAAGAGAATCACAAAACTGCTAAAATCATATTAATGTTATTTATTATGATGTAGTTTTCCTTATAAGAAATGTTTCTTTTGATTACAAGAAAGGGATCTTTTTTCCTTGAGTCTTTCTAATTAAAACAGATTTTAGAACAAAAGAAAGGACAAATCTTAATATTAGTACAATATACTTAAGACACTCCAATGATGCTATTGAAATTATTAATTTCTTAGAGAGAAACCACCCTCTATCCAACTTCTGTCCTGCAGCTCCCAATGGTAATTTTAATTGCAGATTATTCTCATTTTGGAACTTTACTGATAGATTGGAAACAGATGATATACAACATTAATTTTAGTGTATGGAACACTGCATTTCAAAACCTGTCTTGCCTGCTCTAGATTTTGCCCAATAATTATGAAGATAGCTTTGTTTCCTTCATCAAGAAAACCACTAATGAAAACAATGAAGTTTTCCTGTTATCCCTGGTGTTACACAACACTTAAGGCCTGGACTAGCCAACCACCAACCTTTCCACCTTATTGTCTCTCTCTGTCTCTTGTCATTCCCATCATCAACCTCAGAGTCTGGTGCCTTAGAGGAGGTAATCATTGCTTTTTGAAATTGCCTTTTCTGAGCATGGTGATGTTCTCTGGGGTCATTATCTCAAACTTTTTGCGTTTTCCTAACTCTTTCAATTTGTGTTTCATTGCTAAAAGAAAATGATATGTTTCTCTCTGTTTAAATAATGTCTTCCTTCAGAAAAAGACTTTTGTGTAAGGTAGTTCTCCCTCAGTTAAGTGCACAGACTAGTTGTGTAGATGGATATATAAACAAATGGTTATAGTGTAAAAATGCAAAAGCAAAGGCACTGACAGGCATAGAGGTCAGAACAAGAGGGCACACCAATATGTGATATTCAATGAACAACTAAAGGTTTAGTATGACAATAGTCTAAAATTCAAAGAGGTAGGAAGTGGTGGCATGACAGAGGTAAACAAGGACCACATTCAAAAGGGAGAGGGCATTGGAATTTGTTCTGTAGTCTGTAGAAGAGATATACCTTGTTTAGCACAAGAGATAAAGACATTATCAATTTTCAGACATACATTTGGAGAAAACCACAAAATTCAAAGCAGAAACCTATCAAGTGTACTTGTCATAGGTTGCGAAGAATCCAGCATAAGCATTATCTCATCTGTATGGAACTGACTCAGCATTCCTCTACCTCTACCATCTGTTAAGATGGTTGGTTAGTGCCTCCACCAGTCCCTGCATAGGGCCAAGTGGGTGTATTCCTGTTATCAAGAGTAGCAGGCATTTAGGGGCCAGGTCCTAGCACAAGTAGCTCATGGATTTAAAAAAAAACAAACAAAAAAACTTAAAATTCTATCCCACTCATAGGCATTTAAATTAATCCACAGTCAATTTTGAACAGCTAGGTGTATGGACAAGGGCTACAAAGTCGAACCACTTTAATTAACAGTGAGTCTGCTGACCAAATAATGATTATGTCATTATATCATGAGGTTGAGTTTGACTTCTGGCAATAGTCAACCAGGTAATTTTGAACAACTCTTCTACTGAAATACACTAGTAGAACCGGAAAGACTACAAAAATAACCTATTTAAAGGTGCTGGGGAGCTACTAAGAAAGCGAGGGATTATAGTGACAGATAAAGTACAAGAAGCAAAGTCAAGAGGGGAGCCAACAATCGGGAGCTGCTTGGCCTGCTGAGGTGTGTGGACTTCCCCTGAGAAGCTGAGCAGAGCCTTGAGCCTCATGGGAGAGGCATCAGAAATGGTAGCTCAGGGCCTTCCAGGGAGGAGAGTGGCTGGAAAGCATCCTCCCTCCCTGTCAGACTTGGGTTTGGGGCCCAAACACACTTACCCTAAAAATAAGGGTGAGTTAGGAATAGATGAGACCCCCACAGGGTCTGTAGCCCAGCTTTTAGTTGACTTAGCTCCTGACTAGATTATGTTGATGTGGGATTTTTAGTGTCCTTAGTCTCCTGCTAGAAGTGAATTTAATAAGTCACAGTGATCAAAAAAAAAAAAAAAGCTTTAAAAAATATACAGAGAGACACACTAAGTGGATCCATAAAAAGTTATCCATCACAGGTTTTTAATGATTGTGCTTAGAGTTTCAAGAAAATAGATGATTATAATTATAAGCAAAGAAGACAAAATTTTTAAGAAAGGATTTCTGTAATTAAAAAATACAGAAATTGAAATTAAAAATTCAGTGGATGAGTTCAAAACTGATTAGGTATAAGGGGAAAGAAAAATAACAGCATGAAGAAAATTCCAAAGAAAAATACCCAGAATGAATCACGGGGAGAAAAGATGATAGAAAACAGAAAAGACCGTAAGTGTGACACAGGATAAGATTTTTTTAAAAAAAGATTAACATAATTGTAACTGGAATCTCAGAAGGAGAGGAGATAATAAGACGAAGGTAATATTAGAAGAGATAATGACTAAGAATTTCTCATACTGGTCAAAGAGAAAAAGAAGTTATAAATTAAAAAGCAGTGAAGATACTAACTAGTAATGTGCAGAACCGAGAGCAAGAGCACGTGCTCAGATTAAACTGTTGAAAACTGCAGACAACAAGAAAGTCTTAAAAGCATCTGGGTAGGGAAATGTGGTATAGGAAGTGTAGTGAGGAATATCTTCGAAGTAACAATTAAATACATATCTGACTTTTCAACATGAACAACAGAAGAAATGGAATGTTATCTTCAAACTCTTGAAGAAAGTAACTGTCAACCTGGACATACATGGAATGTTGCAACCAAAGGTATATATTCTTATAAAATATGTATGGAACATTCACCTAAACTTATATAATGAAGTGTTATAAATAAACACTCTATAAATTTCAAAGGACTAAAATTATACAGAGTATATTCATTTAAAATAATATTATAATAGAAAATAAGAAGGAATTCAATTAGGAAATAATGATGAGCAATTTACCATATAGTCAAAAATTAAGAACCACACTTCTGAAAAACCCCCGAGTCCAAGGAGACATCACAATTGAAATTATAAAATATTTTTAACTGGATAATAATAAAAATACAATATATAGAAATTTAGAATAAAGCTAAACAGCTAAAGTCTTCCTTAGAGGGATAATTACAATCTTAAATGCATGAATTAGAATAGAAGATTGGATGAAAATCAATGTGCTAAGTAAGCATCCATCCCAAATATTCGGAAACAGAATAGTAAATTAAACTTCAACAAACTAATTGTAAAACTAATGAAAGATGTACAAGTTCTCCTTAGAAAAAAGTATAAAATGTTATGGAAAATAATAACAATTAAATAAATATTTACAATGTTCATTGATTAAAATACTCAATATTGTAAAGTCAATTCTACCCAAGTTTATCTATATATTCATTGTAATCCAATCAAAATACCAATAGGTATATGTGTGTGTTTGTTTGCATGTGGAAATTGATACGCTAATTTTAATATGCTTATAAAAATGTAGGAGACGAGAATAGACAGAAAAATGTTAAATAAGAGAAATAAAATTGAAGCCTTTCATTACCAGATATCAAACTTCATTAAAAAGAATTTCCGCAACTGAGACATTGTGTTTTCAATGCAAGCATGGACAAATGGAGAATGGAACAGAGAAAAGAGTCCACAAATGCACTAACACATACATGGACAGCTGCTTTATCACAACAGTGACACTGAAAGAAATAGATTAAACAACACCTCTTTCACAAATGGCACTGGGTCAAATTGACTCTCACATGGACATTAAACAAAAAGTTTAATTTCTACCCCAGGAATTCCAGTAGGACTTCAAGTATAAATAGGAAGAGGTAAAATAGAAGAACCCATCTAGAAGAATCCAAAGGAAGCAATTTTCACAAGCTTGGGTAGGGAAGGAAGATTTCCTAAAATTGTTTCACAGAAAGCATCAACCATAAAAGAAAAGATTGACAAGTTGTACTATATTAAAATGAAGAATATGTGTTGATCAGTGGCATCGAGTGGGAAAAATATGTGCAACACATATTTCTGACAAATGATCCACATCCAGATCAATTGTCAGAACGCCTTCACACTTCTACGAACAAGACAACCTAATAGGAGGCTGGCAAGAGTCTTGAATACGATGTTCGTGAAAGAGGATATAGAAATCAACACTCTACATTTGGAAAGGGGCTCATCCTCATTAGTATCCAGGGAAAGGCGAGAAAACCACAAGGAAGTATCATTACACGCAGAACAAAATGTTTAAAATTAAAAAGACTGACAAGTTGGCGAGGATTTGGAGCACATGGAACTCACATACACTCCTGGTGGTGGTGTCAATTTAAACAACCACACTGGAAGACAGCTTGGCAAAATCTACTGAAGTTGAACATATGCACATCTTATGACCCAGCAATTCCACTCCTAAATATAAAACTAATAAAAAATAGTTCATGTGAGATTCAAACAATAAGAGGAAGAACATTAGTAGCAGCATTATTCATAAGAGCTCCAAACTGGACACAATCTAGGTGTCCATTAATGACAGAATGGATAAATAAATTGTCATATATTCATACAAGAGAACATTCTATTACAATGATAATGAATGGGCATGTAAAACCATGGATGAATCTCACAAATATAATACTGACTGAAAGAAGTCAGCAAGATAAGAATATGGTTGTAGGATTTTATTTATCTAAAGTACAAAAACAGGGCAGACCAATGTGGTGTTAAAAATCAAGACAGTGGTTTTCTTGGAAGAGGAAGGAGATAAGTTATTAAGTAACGATCTTTAGGGTAACCAAGGAGAGGTTTTAATGTGTTGGATTATATTTCTTGACCTGCATGGTGATTATACAAATATATTCACTTTGTAATAGTTAATTAAGCTGTATACTAAGTATTGGTATATATTACTGCCTGTGCATTCGTTTTTGATACAAAACAAGTTTTTAGAATACATTATGCAAGCTTAAGGTAATTTAAAAGGGGGATTATCCAAGAGTCTCTAATGAAGACTTTTCTTGAGAATTTCTTGGTGCTGTGGCTGGGTGCAATCTTCCTTAGTGGGCCATATCAGATAGGGTTTCTTAGCTGTACCAGCTACCATTATCTCCTCCCTTCCCTTCCTGTTTAAAAGTAGGTTTAGTGAATAAAATCATATAAAAGTGGTACCTTGTAGAGAAGAGGAAGTAAGCTTAGTGGGAAACACATTGATGTGAGCATCAGAAGATCTGATGTGGTTTTCTCTGTTTTGTGCCTAACCGTCTGTTTGACTCTGTGTTCTTTCTAGCCCTTGAATCTTCCTCTTTAAAATGAGGTAGATTCGATTAAAGTATAGCTAAAATCCCTTCTAACTCTCACTCTCTGTTTCTACCTCAGGGTTGTTCTGTACATTGTGGGCATGAGAATAAAAGAGGCCAGCACCACCTGAACCTCAGTTTGCAACCAATCAATCAATCAGTGGCCGTGGAACACCCCTGTATGCCCAAGACACTGCTGGACTCTATGAAGAATTTAATAGGATTAAAATAAAGAGAGACTGACTTTGAGGGACTTATAGCATAATTAAGAAAAAAATAAAAATAAACATGCTCAGAACAAAGAGTAATTATAGCATCAAGGTGAGGTTATTTGATATGTACTAATGGAGGTCATACAAAGAAAAGTTCTCTCTGGAATGATTTTGCTTAAGGCATGGTGGCAGATGTGTGCTTTGGCCTGGGCCTTGGGAAATAGAGGAAATTAGTGAGATTAGAAAGGCATAATATTTAAATGTCCAGCATGAACACAGGCAGAAAGTATAGTGGAATATACGTGGAAAAATGTTTGTCCAGAGGTCAGAATAGCTACCTTCTAGTGATGAATTAAGGGTAAGGCTATTTAATAGATGGAAGCCCATTGATAGGAGCCCTCATTTTACTTATCATCCTTTACCGGATTTTATAATTTGGAAATGTAATAGGCTTAAAAAAGATGGATACAAAATATCAGTTGTATGGGAGGAATAAGTTCAAGAGATCTATTGTACGACATGGTGATTATAGTTAATAATATAGCATATACTTGAAAATGGCTAAGACAATAGATATTAAGTGTTCTTACCACAAAAATGATAAGTATGAGAGTTAATACATATGCCAATCAGCTCTATTTAGCCATTCCATAAGGTGGACAGATTTTTAAAACATCATGTTGTATACCACAAATATACACAATTTTTTTTCATCAGTTTAAAAAATGAATTAATTAATATTTAAAAAGGTAAAAGAGAAAAAAGATGAACCAGGGACCAACCTGCCATGAACAACAGCAGCAGAAGAACCCCAGCTATTTTAGGATCTACTGCACAGCTAGGGCACTGGCAGGCAGAACAATCCACTTCCAGAGCCAGCATCAGCAGAACCTTGCACCTCCTGCCTTTTTTTCAGTAGTACAAGGAGACCTAGGCCCAGGAGCTCTGCCCTCCCTCCACACAGGACTTGGCTAAAAGACACTGGTGGGTCAAAAAAGTTCCTTTTACTCCTGCAGATAACCTTAGAGATTGAGAATGAAGCCCTACAGCCCTAGAGGAACAAAACAGAGTAGAATAGCATTGTAAGGAGTGTGATAACTAAATTGTCATTGGATTGTCATTGGAGGTAAAGCCCAAAAAAGCAGATCAGAACTCACATGGTAACCCTAGAGAGGGCAACTACCTGCTAAAATGGAAGAATTAAACAAGATCAAGAATTCAATAAGATCCTAACATAATGACTAAGATGTGTAGGATATAATAAAAATTCTTGTCTTAACAAAAAACAGAAAAATCACAATCTAAATGAGAAAAGATACCAATTGATATCAATACCAAGATTTGTCAGATGTTAGAATTATCTGATAAAGATTTTAAGGCAGCCATCATAAAATGCTTCAATAATCATTAAAATTTCTTCTGAAACCAATTTTAATAAATAGGCAATCTCAGAAAATAAATATAAGGTATAAAAAGAACGAAATAGAAATTATAGAAGTAAAATATATGATAACCCAAAAGAAAAAGAAACAAGCAAGCAAAAATCTCATTGGATGTTCTTAGTAGTAGAGTGGAGAAGACAAAGGACAGAAAATCAATGAACTTGAAGACAGATTAATAGAATTTACTCAGTCTGAACAATAAAGAAAAAATAAACTGAAAGAAAAAATAAACGGAGACTCAGGGATCTATGGTACAATAACAAATATCTAACCTTCAAATCATCAGAATCCTGATGGAGAAGAGAAATGGAGTGGAGCTAAGAAATACTCAAAGAAATGATAGCTGAAAACTTCCAAATTTGACAAAATACATAAAACTCAAGATTAAAGAAGCTGAGCAAAATTCAAATAGTATAAACCCAGCTAAGTCTATAGCAAACACATAATAATCAGACTTACACTATATATAAAGGAAAAGCAAGTTAAATAACAGGAAATTTTCCATTTACATGTGTGGGTGACATATAGAGCTTTCAAGCCCAAATCATGTCTGGTGAAACTATCCTTCAGTAATGAAGGAGAAAGAAAGACATTCTCAGATAAGGGAAATGAACAGAATTTGTTGCTAGCAGATCCACCTTCAGAGAGTAAGTAAAGAAAACTCTCCAAGCAGAAAGAAAATGATAAAAGAAGACAACTGGGATCTTCAGAAAATAAAGAACAGATGAGTAAAAATAGCAGTAAACGTGATAGGACTATCCTTTACTTCATGAGTTTTTTTTTTTAAATTATATTTTTGAAGCAAAAGATGAACACCATCTGACATGGTGTTGTATGTATGCAAAAGAAATGGTTGAGACAATTATACCTAAAAGTGAGTAAGGGGATCTAAATTGGAGTAAGGTTTTTATAGTTAACTTGAAGTGGTAACAGACTGAAACCACTAGATTGTAATAAGTTATATATGCATATGGTAACTAACACCTACAGCAACTACTAAGAAAACTATATGAAGCACTATGCTCAAAAAAATAAATATATCAAAATGGAATTCTAAAAATATTTTCAAGTTATCCACAGTCAGGCCAACACACACACACACACACACACACACACCCTACACTGGAAAAAAGAGAAACAGAAGAAACAAACAGAGAACAATTAATAAAAAGGCAGATATAATCTCTAACCTATCAACAATTATTTAAATATAATGGCATAAATAAATCAATTGAATAGCTTTGATTAGCAAGGTAGAATAAACAAGCACAAGCCAATTATATCCTGGCTATAAGAAACTCACTATTCAGCTATAAGAAACAATGGTGATCTAGCACCTCTTATATTTTCCTGGATAGAGCTGGAACCTATTCTACTAAGTGAAGTATCCCAAGAATGGAAAAATAAGCACCACATGTGCTCGCCAGCAAATTGGTATTAACTGATCCTAAGTGGACATATAGGAATAATATTTACCGGGCATTGAGCAGATGGAGGGGGGTGGAGGGGATGGGCATATGCATACATAATACGTGCGATGTGCATCATCTGGGGGATAGACAAGCTTGAAACTCTGACTCCGGGAGGGGGGACGGAGAGGGAAAGGCAACATATGTAACCTAAACTTTTGTACCCCCATAATATGCTGAAATGAAAAAAAAAAGAAAGAAACACTCCAAACATAATGACACAGATAGATTGAAAGTAAAAGGGTTGAAAAGATACATCATGCAAACACTAATTTTTAAAAAGGTGTAGCTATACTAATACCAGACAACATCATCAACCAACAAGATCTGACATTTATGGAACACTCTACCCATCAACAGCAGAATACATATTCTTTTCAAGCTTGCATGGAACATTCACAAAGACTATATCATGGCTCATAAAACAAACTTTATCAAATTTAAAAGAATTAAAATCATATAGACTATATTTTCTGACCATAATATGTCAAAGCATAGCTGATCAATAACAGAAAGACAAGAATTCTTTGCCTAGACCGATGTCTGAGAGGGTCTTCCCAACATCCTCTTCTAGGATTCTTAAGGTTTCCTGCCTTAGGTTTAGGTCCGTTAACCATCTTGAGTTTATTTTTGTGAGAGGTGAGAGATAGGGATCCAATTTCATTTCTCTGCATGTAGCTATCCAGTTTTCCCAGCACCATTTATTGAAAAGATATTATTTTCCCCAATGTATACTTTTGTCTGGTTTATCAAAGATTAGGTTATCATATGCAGATGGCTTCATCTCTGGATTCTCAGTACTGTTCCAAAGATAAATGCTTCTGTTCTTGTGCCAACAAAAGCTGATTTGATTATAATTGCTTTATAGTAGAACTTGAAGTCTGGAAGACTGATGCCTCCCATTTGTTCTTTTGCTTAAGATTGCTTTGGCTATACGAGGTCTTTTCTTGTTCCATACAAAGTGAAGAATTATTTTTTCTATGTCTGTAAAGAATGAAGATGGTACTTTGATGGGGATTGCATTTATTGTGTAGAACACTTTAGGTAAAATTGACATTTTAACAATATTGATTCTACCAATCCATGAACAAGGTAGATTTTTCCATCTTTTAACATTTTCTACAATTTCTTTTTTTAGTGTTTCGTAATTGTCCTTGTATAAGTCTTTCGTATCTTTTGTTAAATTTATTCCTAGATATTTAATTTGGGGGGCTATAGTAAAGGGTATTGCCTTTTTGATTTGAGTTTCAGCTTGACTGTTTTTGGCGTATATGAATGCCTCTGATTTCTGCACATTGATTTTATACCCTGAGACTATGCCAAATTCATTTATCGAATCTAGGAGTCTCTTAGAAGAATCCATGGGGTTTTCCAGATATAAAATCATATCATCAGCAAAAACGAAGAGCTTGATCTCGTCTGCACCCACTTGGATACACTTAATACAACCCTCTTGCCTGATTGCTGTTGCTAGGATTTTGAGCACTATGTTGAATAGAAGAGGGGAAAGTGGGCATCCTTGTCTAGTTCCAGTTCGAAGTGGGAATGATTTCGGTGTTTGCCCATTTAGTATGATGTCAGCCAATGGTTTGTCATAGATGGCTTTGATCAGTTTAAGGTATGAGCTGCCTATGCCTATTTTGATAAGAGTCTTCATCATAAAGGTGTGTTGGACTTTATCAAATGCTTTTTCTGCATCTATTGAGAGAATCATATAGTCTTTGTTCTTGCTTTTATTTATGAGACGAATTGCATTTATAGATTTGTGAAGGTTGAACCAGCCTTGCATGCCTGGAATAAAGCCCACTTGGTCGTGATCAATTATTTTTTTGATGTGCTGTTGGAATCTATTTGCTAATATTTTGTTGAGGATTTTTGCATCTATATTCATTAGGGATATAGGTCTGTAATTTTCTTTTATTGTTGGGTCCTTTCCTGGTTTTGGAATTAAAGAGATGTTCATTTCATAGAATGAATTCGGAAGGGTTCCATTCTTCTCAATGTTATGAAATAATCTCTGAAGAACTGGTGTGAGTTCTTCTTTGTGTGTTTGGTAAAACTCTGACGTGAAGCCATCAGGTTCCGGGCTTTTCAGTTTTGGGAGGTTCTTAATTACTGCTCCAATTTTTGAGCTTGAGATTGGTCTCTTTAGAAATTCTGTTACCTCTTGGGTGAACTGAGGAAGGTTGTATGTTTCAAGGAATCTGTCCATTTCCCCCTCATTATGTAGTTTTTGAGCATACAGTTTTTTATAGTAATCAAAGATAATGTTTTGTATTTCTGTGGTGTCTTTTGTGACCTCCCCTTTTTCGTTTCTAATTGATTTTATTAGAGACATTTCCCTTTGTGTTCTTGTCAGTCTAGCCAGAGGGGTACCAATTTTGTTTATCTTTTTGAAAAACCAGCTTCTGGTTTTGTTGATCTTCTGTATTATTCTTTTGTTCTTGATTTCCTTTAGTTCTGCTTTGATCTTTGTTATTTGTTTTCTTCTATTACGATTGGGATTGATTAGCTCTTCCTCTTCCAATACCTTGAGTTTATTCTTTAGGATGTCAATATCTAAGCTTTCTGTGTTTCGGGATGTGAGCATTTACAGGTATTAGTTTTCCGCTTAGGTATGCTTTTGCTGTATCCCACAGGTTTTGGTAACTTGTGTCTCCTTTATCATTAAGTTCAAAGAAACTCCTCTTTTCCCCCTGAATTTCCTCCTTGACCCAAGAGTTTTTCGGTAATAAATTGTTTAGTTTCCATGACTTTGTGAAGCAATGAGAGTTTCTACAGGAATTGAATTCTAATTTTATACCTCTATGGTCAGAGAAGACACACGGCATAATCTCTATTTTTTTGAATTTGTTGAGATCTGATTTGTGAGCTAGTATGTGGTCAATTTTGGAAAAGGTTCCATGGGCTGCTGAGTAGAATGTAAATTCGGCTTTATTTGGGTGGAATGTTCTGTAGAGATCTGTCAGATCTTTTTGTTCAAGAGCTCTGTTTAAGTCCAATACTTCTTGGCTCATTTTCTGTTTGGAGGATCTGTCCAGATCATTCAGTGGAGTGTTGAAGTCCACTACTATGGCAGTATTGTTTAACATGTTATTAAAATCTGACAAGGTTAGCTTTATGTAGTTAGGTGCTCCTGCACTGGGTGCATAAATATTAAGAATAATTAGGTCTTCTTGTTGGATCTTCCCTTTCACCAACATATAGTGGCCATCTTTATCCTTTATTTCTTTTGTTATTTTACAGCTTATGTTGTCTGCAAATACTATAGCTACACCTGCTTTCTTTTGACTTCCGTTTGCCTCGATGATAGTTTTCTATCCCTTGACCTTCAGCCAGAAAGCTTCTTTGTGAGTTATACGTGTTTCCTGTATATAGCAGATAGTAGGCTTGTGTAGTTTTATCCACTCTGCCAGTCTATTTCTCTTCAGGGGGCAGTTTAAGCCATTAACATTAATTGAACGGATTGAAATTTGAGGAAGATTTCCATTCATACTGTTGGGTAAAGTCCAGTTGCTTTGTTGAACTCCTGTGCCATCCTGCAGTTTAAGTTCTAGACTTTAACTCTTTGAAGGTTTTACTTTGAAGAGTATCTATTGCCTTGTTCGGTGTGAAAGACCGGTCTAAGAATTTCCTTTAAGGCTGCTCTGGTCTTTGCAAATTCCAACAGACAATGCTTGTCTGAGAAGGACTTTATTTCACCCTCATAGACGAAACTTAATTTTGCCGGATATAGAATTCTAGGTTGGACTTTATTCTGATTTAAAAGATTGAGGATAGGCACCCAGTCTCTTCTGGTTTGTAAGGTTTCAGATGAGAAATCCGCTGTTAATCTGATAGGCCTGTCTTTGAAGTTTATTTGTTGTTTTTGTCTGGCTGTGCATAGGATTGCTTCTTTCATATATACTTTGGTCAGTCTAATAACCATGTGATGAGGTGATTGCCTTTTCACGTTGAGTCTCCCAGGAGTTCTGTGTGCTTCTTGTACCTGAATATGGAGATTTCTGGCTAGGCCTGGTATGTTTTCCTCCAGTATTTCATGAAATAAGCTTTCCAGCCCTTGTGAATGTTCCTCTGTCCCCTCCGGTAGCCCTATAAACCGAAGGTTCTGTTTTTTTACATAATCCCATACTTCTGGTAAACTTTGGTCTTGTCTCTTGTTTCTGTGTTCCCTTTCTTCCTCTGCATTGTTGAGGGCATACACGTAGTCTTCAAGCTCTGAGACTCTCTCCTCTGCCTGTTTTAACCTATTCTTAAGACTTTCCATTGAGTTTTGGAGCTCTCTGTATATTTCCTTCATTTCCAGGATTTCTGTTTGATTCTTCTTTATCAGTTCAATTTCTTTGGAGAATTTTTCATTCATTTTCTGAATCGTTCTTGTGGTTTCTCTATGTTGGGAATCAATTTTCTCCTCAATACCATTGAATTTTCTAACAATCCATATTCAGAATTCTTCCTCTGTTAATTTAATTGTATCGTGTATGATAGTGTCAGTTGGTCATTAGTGAGTATTTTCTTTTGGAGGTCACCTCTCTCTCTGATCTTTCATGTTTCCTGTGATCTTTCACTGGTTCTTTCTCATCTGGGTACTTTGTCTAGTATCAGAGATGCTGAAACTGGCTGATGAACCAAAATCTGGTTGGCTGATTCTATCGTCCCTCAGCCTCCAGCAGGGAAGAGGAGGCGAAGGGAAGGAACCAGTCTGGTGACCGGGTTTCAGGAAGAACAGTCTCCTTTCTATCTCTGCCCAGGGGAGAGATCAGTTCCTTTGGCGCAACACCCCCAGGCCAGAGTTGCAGGAGAGGGCGGTCAGCAGTGTCTTCCCAGGTCACAACTAGTGAGGTAATCTCCCTCGCAACTCTGCCCTGCCCGGTTGGGTTCCGCTCTCTTGGCCCAGAGTTCAGACCTCTGGGTGGGGTGGGTAACTGCCCAAGGCTAGCCTGGGATGTCAGGGGTGAATGACAACACACTCCTCTATCCACCCCTTCAGACGCCAAGCCCAAGCTGCAGGAATGGGAGGAGCTTTCACTGGGTTAGGGGGATCAGAGGACTCTAGCCTTCTATTTTCCCCCATTCTTCTAATGCCAGACCTGCTTGTCCGGGCTAGTACAGGAAGGAGGACTGTGACCCCTCCTCCAGAGCAACACTAAGCATCCCCAGGCCATGGGAAAGTGACCCACCACCTAGTTAGAGCTGTCCCACCAGCAATTTAGAGCCGATGCGGCAGGCACCGCTGAGCCGGGGGAGGAGTAGGGAATGCAGGCAGCTTCCAATCGGTACTCCCAGCACACAGCTACCCCCGCCGTCTTTGTCCCAACTGTTCAGCTGCAGGGAAGAACGCTGACTCTGTCTCTCCAGTGCCTGCCAAACCCTCAGCGAGTTCCCAGAGCAGGGTCGCCTCCAAGGTATACGCTCCCCGTCCTAGTCTTGGAAGCCTCCCGACGTGAAAAGGCACTTTCCACACTCACTCCTGTGGCAGCAGGAAGCACCCGCTTGGCTGGGATCCTCCCCCACTCTGGGCTGCCTCAGGGGAGCACACCAGAGAGTTCAAAATGTTCCCCGCTCCAGTTTTTACTCCACTCAGCCCCCTGCCTGCACCGCCGCTTCCTGCAGAATTCAGCCACTTCCCTGCCTGCGTGGGTATGGGGCGTGGTGGGGGAAGAATTGTCTACCCGGGAGTCAAATGCCCTGCTGAAGCCGCTGCGGCCAGCCGGCCGGGGTCCGGGGTCTCCATCTGAGGCATGCATCTGACTCTCTGGGCTCCGGGAGAAATTTTCTGTGTCACCTCTGTTTTCCGCCAGAGGCCAGTGTCCTACGCTGTTTCTCTGTAGGTCTACGAAACTAGTCCTGTGGAAGGTGAATTCACTCTCATGCAGAAGACAATTTTGCCTATGACTCTGAGAGCAGAGAGCCAGGAGGCCACCCCTAATCCACCATTTTTTCTCCCATTTTGCTCGCTTTTTATTTAGGTTATTTGACTTTTTCTTGCTAAACTGTTTGAGTTCATTGAAGATACCAATTATTAGCGTTTATTGGATGTACAGCTTGCAAATATTTTCTTCCATTTTTTATGTTGTCTATTTGCTCTGTTCATAATTTCCTTGGTTGTGCAAAAACTTTTTAATTTAATTAAGTCTGATTTATTTATTTTTACTGATGCCATAATTGCCACTGCGTTCTTTTTTTTTAAGTGTACAGTTAAATGATTTTTAGTGAAATTAACAATATGTACAGTTAATCACATAAATCAGTTTTAGAGGAATTCCTTCCCCCTATTGAGACCCTAATTCCACTCTCCAACTACTTTTCAAGCATATCCCACCCCTCCACAATGCCCACCACATCGCTCAGACGTGGGTTTAACCCCACCCTCCAAATCCCTGGTGAACAGCACCGCCATTTGAGCACCATAGTGTTAATCAGTCAGTATCAATTTGATGGCGAGTACATGTGGGGTCGATTCTTTCAGTCTTGTGTCACCTAACTTTGAAATATGGGTTTAAGCTTAATCCAGGATAATATAAGCGGTGTTAGCTCACGGTCGTTTCTTAAAATTGAGTAATATTCCATTGAGAACATATACCAAATTTTAATGATCCAGTCAAGAATTGACGGGCACTTGGGTTGTTTCCACGACCTAGCAATAGTGAATTGTGCTGCAATAAACATTCGGATGCAGATGTCTTTATCACACAATGTCTTATGCTCTTTTGGGTAGATGCCTAATAATGCTATTACAGGATCGAATGGTAATTCTATTTTTAGCTCTTTGAGGAATCTCCAAATTCTTTTCCACAGACGTTGCACTAATTTGCAGTTCCACAAGCAGTGTAAGAGCGTTCCTATTTTTAAAATCCCCAATATTAGGTGTTTTATAACTAGAATGTCATATTTTCTTAAATACTTAAAATGAATTATTTGCCTGAGTGAATTGCATCCTTTGATGTGCTTAAATTCAACATTTAAAAAATATTTCAACATTTAGAATTAGTTGTCAGAAGACACCAAAATAAATGAAGAATATATCGACCTGCATTTATCCTTATTTTAGAAATGAATTTAGCTCTCTAAAATGCTAATTTCAATAATATCTTTAGATATTTAGCATATTTAGCATGAAATAATAGCAAAATGAATGTTACAGACAAAATGAAGCTATACAATGTTTTACCTATGAGTAGCAAACATTGATTACCATCTAGGATATGTGGTAAAAGCTTCTCTTCTTAAGAAGAAAATCTCTCCATGATGTAAATCCATAAATGTGCCAACTCTACCTACACTTAAAAAGGATTTTTCGTGGTAGGTTTCTACTGCTACTAGTGATATTTTTTCCAACTCACTCCCTTTTATATGAGACTTGCTTAAGCATACAGTTAAGATTCTTAAGCTTGGACAATTTTGGATCATACCTTAGACCTGCAGGCTGTTGCTTGGAGCACATGAGGAGCTTGTAAATTGACTATTCATTTACATTTTTATGAGAATGCATTAAATTTATTTGATATAAATAGCCACATTTTATTGCAGTTTTGATGCTGAGTTTTAAGTAATGGCAATATTACATTCTGGTTCTGCCTCTATTTTCAATTTCTGTGGAAAATATACATTAATAGCTAGTTCCTGCCCTCTCAAGATCATTCGTGTAAGTGGGGGGCAGTTGAATGTGAAGGAATTTTCAACCTTCCTTCCATCAGACTAAACTCAACTACTTCAACCCTTTCTATTTTGTGTTCAAATTTTAAATTAAAAATTTTAATTATGGAGTTTATAATTTATATTTCTGTGATACGGTTTAGTTTTAACTAACTTTCGGAGGTTATTAAAAACATTAGGCATATTTTGCAAAGTATTGATTCTCTTTCCTTCAGGGATAGCTAGAAAGCTGCAAAATATAAATATAACATTTTATAAATTATTTTCTTTTGAAACATATATACAAATAATTTTGTATGATTATTTAAGTTACTCATCCAAGAAAGAAAAAAACAGTTTATTTTCATAATTGAAAACTTCTTACTTTTGTTCTTTTCTTTAGAATTTGAGGAATTGCAGATACAGATATACAAGCCATGTTCCAAATCTTACACAGTATTCTTGGGTTATTTTAGCATGGCTGTCATGGGTGAAATAGCCTTCATCGCTAGCAAGCATTAGATGTAACATTGGATTCACTAAGTCATTGAACCAGTAAACAAAGTTGATAAAAATAGCATTAAATCAGTTATGAGAAAACTTTATGGAAAAAATGAAGTGGGACCTAGACATGGGAAAATAAAATGTTAAGCTATTTACAGGTGTGCATGTACACACACACACCCACCACAGTTTCTAGATCTACAGTAGCTATAGCATAGAACCCAATGTCAATTTTTAGTCCCATAAATGGTAATACTTTTTTATTTATGGGTTTGTGGGTATGGAGAATCAAACCCCAGGACATCTATTCAGTATATTTATGAAGTGTACCTATAGCAAAATGCAGAATTTTTTCTTCTCAATTCAAAATGGTTTTTGTACTTTTACACTCAACACTTTAGCCAGACTCAACAAGAGTTTAGAGAAAATTAGGATAAACAAATTGAAATAGAACAGGATATGCGGATTAGGGATTAGAGTGACCCCAACTGAGTTTGTCTGTTTATGACTTGGATCAAAGTATAACCAAGACAAAAAAAAAAAATGACCTAATTTTAATGCCAGTGACCTCAGAATAACCATCCCTGCAAAGTATCATTTTTCCACTCTCAGGATTTCTCTGGGGATTTCGAATAAAAATTGGTTCCTTTCCTCCTCAGAGAGGACATCTGGAGAGTTTATCAATGGATAGGAATTTGTCTCTCACTGTGAAGAGCCTGTGATGTCTCTTCATGCGCACCAAGGGAATCTGGGCCTTTTGAGCAGCTGCAAGGATTGGCGTTTTTTCAGACCCAGCCCCAGACGCTGGGTTTGAAGGGGAAATTTATAGGCTGGGTGATGTGCACTGTGAGCTCACACTTTAACTAGACAAATTAGATAGGTTTCAATCCGTGCAGCTGTAAACGATGTCCTACGGAGTTCCACCTGATCTTTTACAGCTTTTCATAAATCAGTACCTACTGGCCGAGAGTACAGTCATTAAAAAGAAATCATGGAAATTACATGTTTGCTCAGGGGAAGCGAAAAATAACTTTCCTCCCTTTGTCTCTCCTACCTTGTGTTAAGATTTGTGAATTATTGTTTTATGGGTTTTCATACTATTGCATTAAAGAGGTACACATATATTTTCTTCCCATCAACTCCTATTTTAGCTGTAAATATGTGCTTATCAATTATCACCAGGTACTGGGGAACAAATGTCAATTAACAATGGCCAATCCCAAGAATACCTTCTGATAATGACCTTATTTCAGTAATTTCTTAGAATTCTTAATCACTAGTTATCCTTTCATAACACAAAAGACTCTTTGTTGTACAACAAACTTTACCTTTCACATATCAAAAATAATGAGTCATGTACATTTCTTGAATGAATAAGTATTAATATATGCCTATTAAGTCTAGGAGATAATATTGGAGATACATGCTATAACACTATAATTGTTTCTCATTTGTTGTAAATATGTTCAGGGAATATATTAAATCTAAAGAGTAATTTCTTAAAGCCAAAATACTGATGGTATCTACAATTATGATTGTCTGAGAATAGCAATATAATTTTTTTAGTGCGTTTTATAACCTACTATTTTTAATTTCAGGAGACATTTTCTCACTGTATTTCAGGGGGAAAACCTTATATTTGTCAATTTATTTTAACGTGGATTAATGATGACCTTGATCTTCTTTATCTCTAACATTAAAAATTCAGATGTGATTAAATGAATTTAATTTGTCATCAGTAACTAAAAATAATTTTGAATATATATAGTTCCCAACAGGAAACTAGTATATAAATGACACATTAAGGAGAAGTAAAGTCATTGTGTTTATTTTAATTATCCCTAGGCCTTAAGGACAAAAATCTTAACAGTTATAGCTATTACATCTGGTTTAATTCCTCCCTGTGGTGAAATTAGCTACTTTGATTTTAAAATTAAAAAAAGAGAGAGCAATCACCTGGGTATTTGGCATATTTACTTCCCTCCACAAGGTTCTGTATCATGTTTGTTCAGTGAGCAAAGTCACCCTGTCAGTTTCAGAATTTGAGGTCAAAGTCATTTTGAGAAATAAAGGCAGATTGTTTTGTTTTTTGGTTGTTAGATCTATTTTGAAGGATATAGTAATAATCAAAACAGCAGTTATTCTCAAAAAGAATTATATCATGAACTCTTGGAGATCAGAAGCTTTTTACTAATGCTTGTTTATTGCCATTAATGGAAAAATTATGAGTATTATTTTTGCTCCTATTTAAGCTGCAAGTTAATAAAAAATCCCTGCAAAGTTAGTGATCAGTGCAATGAAACCAAATATTTAAAATCATTTTAATTAAATTAATTAAGAATAATTGGGTATGCAAAACCTCACTCTAAATATATTAAATATATTGTTTAATTCTTTATGTCAAGAATTTGGATTCTATACATTTATAATAGTTTAGAAGAATCTGGTAACTTGGATTGTAAAAATTCTGCGAATTTAAGAATAAGTTATTTCTCTATTTCATTTTATATATATAGCTTCAAAATAAAGATCTTCAATAATAAAAATCTGGAATATATCTTCAAAAATAAAAAGGGCATTTACTGTTTGAATAGAGACAAATGTACTCTCATTTTTCTTATTATAAATCTTTTTGATGTTTAATTTAGCTCCATTCATAAAAGTAAATGAATAAATTTACTTAAATCCAGGAGTCATAAAAATAATTTTTCAAAACAATTTCTTTTAAAAAATGAGTTTTGTTCATTTCTGTTGTATGTATAACAAAACATGTGAAAAGAACACCTGTTATCATAAGACTATTTTCCATCTATTTTTACAGCAACATTTTCTGTCAATGAAGTCTTTAAGAGAGACTTCTCTGATTCTTAAAAAAATAGAGGAGCGAGCTTCATTTTCACCCTTTTGTATGTGTGCATTATGGTTTTTTTTTCTACATTTCATAAAAGCACTATTTTCATATTGCCTTTCCTTTCCATCGTCCAATTCTAATTAGACCTCGTAATATTTCATATCTATCACTCTAAAAGAATCACAACTGTTTTTTTTAAAGTTCTTTCTGCTTTTTAACTGAAAAGTCTTTTCCTCAGTTCTCTTTTTTCCTTTCCCTTTTGCAGCTTTTGATGACATAGTTCATTTCACCCACTCTTTGAAAATTCCTCGAGCTGTGGTTTTCTGCAACAGTCTAAGTCTCATCCTAACTCTCTGATTGTTTCTTGCTTCTACCTACCATTTCATGTTCTTCTGTGCTGTAACAGGTACTGTTCTCCAAGCTCTAAATAGAGGGATTTTTTTTTCTCTCTAGGTGGGTGGCAATGCAGTGGGTCAATGTTCTAAGTATTAATGACTATTTTATATTTGTTTTCCTTCTATGGTTGCCAACTATTGTTACTGATTGGCTCCACAGCCCCCTTGCAAGGAGACTAAAATCTCCATTGCACACCCTGTTATGTACAACGAAGGCATTCAATCATTTCAATTAGCTTCTTGGCTCTTGTAGATACTCGAGTTTGTGAAGTCGGTGCCAAGTGAATGAGTCATTTAGAGACTTCACTAAGACCCCCAGATCCCAGGGAGGCACAGAAGCAGCAAGGGGAAGGTGAAAATTATAATCTGGTAGATTGGGATGAGGGATAGCTCAATATCAATTTATACAAGCCAAACACCCTTTCCTAATTATAAAGTCTTCTGGTAATCCATGGGACATGAGAACTTTAATTTGAAAATAAGAAATATCAGAAAAATAAAGAAGGTTATATTTGTGATGAAAACTGCCATTACTGGATGAGTTTGGACCTGCTAAACATGTTTCTTACTGCGCTACTCTTTTGATCTCTACAGAAAGAATACTCAATATTGTATGCATAGCCTTAATCTCTCCCACGGGTTGTGATGTGAAATTCAGAATGCTCATCTGCCTGGCAGACATGTTCTTCCTCTGAGTTTTCTACCACTGTCCCTGCGAGGGCTGGTCTCACTGCCCTCCACATTCAAACCCTGGAAGTACCCCTTGATACTTTCTCTGTCACTCTACACATCTCATATGTCACCATGTCCTACAATACATCTGTAGAATGTTTTATTAATAAATTCACACACGTTGTATTTTCTCTGCTCTACCCTAACTTAAGCCTTTTCTTAGGCTACTGAAATCATCTCCTAATTCCTCATCAAGAATCTCTTCACCTCCAACCCTTCTTAGGGGTGGCTGCCAAAGAGCTAACTATTCCATAAACACAGTGCAATATATCACTTAAGTACCTTCAATGGCTCCTCTTTCCTCATGGATAAAAGTGCAAATTTCTAGACATAACATTTAGTCTTCCATTACCTGATACAATCATCTATCAGGCTCTTAATCCCATAATTTCCGTTTTTATACCATAGTCTAGCAGAACTGTATTATACAATGAAATTTTGAAGTATCCTACATTTTTGTGTGTCTTGCCCTTTTTGTACCGTGTTCCCTTAGCTTCTCATAATCATGTCCTGTTATCTGCCTGTAGAAATTTCATCTACCATCCAAAAGTCACTTCTTACCTAAAACTCCCAGGAAATCCCAAATATAAAGTAAATTCACCTCCCCTGGTATTTTAAACACTTTGTCTTTTTGTTCCAATAATTAAATATCCTGAGGGGTATTATAATATTTCTGAATATTCTTTTTTCTCTCATATTTAAATGTAACCTGCTGAGGGTGGAGACTGTGTCAGTTATGTAATCATCACAGTGCCTAGTATAATACCTCACTCACTATACTATTTATTGCTAAATAAATATCCATAGCTTTATATAAGATACAGTAAAAACTGCAAACTGTCACATATCTCCTCTGATTTCCTTTATTTTTAGATAAAATAAATCAATTACTAGAAAACAAGCATAACACAAAATTGAGTATAGCTTCTCTTTCCTTCTCACCATTCCTTACAGCATCTAAGGCAGTTTTAGATCTGGCATACCCTGAACATCTGCTTTTCCAACTTACCACTTCTAGTCATGTACAATGAGCAATGATAATCACAGAGACATTCTCAGTGGAAGACTCTTCGAGAATGATTCTATTATGAATCATCAAATCTAATGAAAGTTGAAAAGTGAAATGATACATTATAAAAAAGATTTGTCTAACAGCAAATAAAACAAAGTTTTCTAATTCAAACAATTAGTTGTAAAATGTACTTAGCCAACATACCAGAATAAACAAAAAATTCTACTATAAAACTAACCAGATCCAGGAAGACCGGAAAACATCATTCCTATAAAAATGAGGCTGTTTTTCTTAAGGGACACCATAGGTTGTGTGTACAGGCACAATTCTATACATTGATCTGAATAACTACATCATTCAGAAATTTGAATCCTTTGTACTAGCCACAAATTGAGTTTGAAATGGTTCTTATTGTGTTTTCAGTGTGTATTTCCAGAGTTAAGCTGAAAGAAACAACACATAGGAAAATAGTTTTAAGCTTTTACCATATGACTGATGTCTTAAAACAATCTGTTAATAAATAGAAACATATTAGAATTTTTTTCCCTAAAAATTGTGTCTGTTGAAAAGGAAAATTACTAATGATGTCAGCAAATATTCACTCATGTATTTAGCAGATATTTATTGAGTTTCCACTGTCAACTTAGCACTGGAAATACAAGAGAGGCATGGCGTCTCATCTCATAGGATGAGTTTATTGGGAGAATGGATACTTAAGTCCACACACACACACAGAAAACAGAATTGAAATAAGGATGAAGAACAACAATATGGTGCTCTGTAAAAGAATAATGGTGTTAAACTTTATTTCTCTGATGTTGCCAGAGAACGGCTTAATAAATATACGTGATGTGTAAGCTGCTTCATTGAGGGGTGGAGGAGAATCTGAGCAAGGGGAACATGTGTTGCAATCTTCAGAAATGCTTTTGCTTTCTGGTTTCTGAAGGAACCAGAAGTGGCTGCTGAGGCTAGAGTATTGTTTAAGTGAAAGTGGCACAAGTTGAAAGGTTAAAATGACCCTGCCTCCTCCTACTTTTGCTCCTTCCACTACAAAGCAGTCATATAAATCAATTCATCTTACTTCTCTGCTTCAAATACCATAATGGATTCCTCATGCATTTGAAAGCTATTTCAAAGTCTTCCCCATAGCCTGCATAGCCTCAAGTGCTCTGGCTTCTGTTTGTCTCCTTAGACTCATGACAGACTCTTCCTTTCCCTCCTGCTCTTCATATTGTCCTTTGTCACTTCCTAGAACTCTCCAAACTCTTTCTCATCTCAAGGTATTTGCAGGTTTTTTATCCTATGCCAAGAATACTTTCTTTATTGGGAGAAGGGTGGTCTTTGCACAGCTGCCTCATTCTCTTTCTTAAGGTTTCAGCTTAAACATCATCTCCTCAGAGGGCACCAACTACTCCTTTATTGTATATCACAGCCACCTACTTATTTCCTTTCTCTGATCTGTACTTGTCTATTGTTTATTGTACTTCTTCTATAATGTAAGTTGCAGGACGGCATAAACCATATTTATCTTCTTCATTGTTCTACAACGTCTACACAGTTCCTTCCACATCATAGGTTGGCATATAAATAAATGGTTGTTGAAAAGAAGAGTAAATGAACATTTGAATAAAAGAAATGGCATTGGAGAAGCAGGGCTTTATAAACCATCAAAATTGACTAGATTCTTTCTTAAGTGTAATGGGAATTCAAAATTCATTATAAACAGGTGATTGAAAATATATCACATATGTTTCATAGGAAGATTCTGAAAGCTATGGAGAAAGATGTTTGGAGTTGGGCAACAAAGAAAGCAGGGGAAGTTGGGAGGCCAGTGCAATGGTCCAGGTCAAAAGGGAAAACGGTCATAGAAGAGAAGAGAGTATTTGCAGTGGGAAGGGGGGGAGATTGATCATTTGGATCAATGTGTGGGATGCAAGAAAGAGGTGTCAAGAGTTGCCCCAATTCCTGGTTGGCAAATGAGTAGCTGCTTATGTATTTGACTAAATTAGGAATGCAGTGTAAGAATCAGGCTAACAGGGAAACTAGAAAGATAAATTTTCAGAATATTGAGTTTATAAATCTGTAAGATTATTATTTGAGAAGTTTGGCTGTGAAGAATGTTAGAGAAATAGGGATGCAGTTGGCAGAGGTGGGGTGCCAGCAGAGGTGATATTGATAAGCAGTATCTCCTAAATTCTCCTGATGAGAAAAATCACCTTGAGTTTTTAATCGAACCTCTGAATTCCATTCCCCTTTCCTAGAGATTCTGAATCCCAGCCGTAGCTTGGGATAGGCCTTGATAGTTGTATGCCCAATAAGTTCCCCAGGTGATTCTTATCACCAGGAAAATGTGAGAAACAACATAGTAACTGGGTATGTTTCTATGGCAATGATCCTGCAGAAAGAAAGAGCC
The DNA here is from genome assembly GCA_963574885.1 of Lepilemur ruficaudatus. Classification (NCBI taxonomy): domain Eukaryota; kingdom Metazoa; phylum Chordata; class Mammalia; order Primates; family Lepilemuridae; genus Lepilemur; species Lepilemur ruficaudatus. The sequence continues at coordinate 45,855 of CAUYRT010004108.1, forward strand.
TGGATATGTAGAAGAAAGAGAGGGAAAAGGGAGACAGGGAGAGAGGGAGAGTAGAAGATTTGCCCCTGACAAGTAGAGGGACGCATCCTGTTACAATTATATGATCTGAATAGAAAACAGAGTATCCTCCTATAATTAGAGGAAAGAAGGTACAGGTGCCATTGCATTTTTACTTTGCTGTTGAAAGTCCCTTTTAGTAGCTTTGTATTTTCTCAATAACTATTTGGCCTCCTTAGGACATCAGTGAAAAATTAAAGGGAGTAATGAGTTTAATCAGTTATGAAAAAGATGAAATAATCTTTGTCAAGAGTAAAAACCAAATTTTATAAAAGAAAAAACTTCTTGACATTGTTGCATATTAATGTGAGGTTGTTGATAATAAATTCATACTGACAAAATATCACCTGTTGTGTATTGTAAGGGCAAAAAGTAAAAATGTCAATACAATTGCCCAAACTTTTAGATTTAGTCAATTGAGATAGATGGCACTTCCTGGAAAAATGTTTATATTTTTCCTGAAATTATGTCTTGTGATGAAATACATTGAATTTGTTCAGATCTTAAAGAATATATATCAGAAAATGTATTCAATGTATTTCAATAAGAATGGAAAGTAAATTATGGATATGTATTAAAGTTTAGATGCTAGGACATATCCTGACACACTATGATGTAATATTAAGACTATTTTCCTCTATAAAATTTGTGTTAAATATCCCTACATCATCTTGCATGAGTTAGTTTTATATTGATAATGCCATCATGTGAAAATGGTTTAGATATCCTTTTTATGAGAGGGAAAGAGTTGAAAAGATGTTTCTCTTTGCTATGATTACAATTGTGTAAAGATCAAAAGAAATGGCTTTAGGGAACAAAATGAGGACCGTATGGCCCAGGGAAGGACAGGTTTCTTATCCTGTTAGTTGTTAAACTGTCAGGTGGATTTCAAAAAGGTCTGTATTGTTTGTGTGAAGTTTAGGATAGAGATTTATCCTTATGGCATAAGTTATAGATAGTTTTATCTAAGGATCTATTATTAAATTCAATCTTAATGACCCCAAATGTTATTTCCATACTGAAATTAAGGCTTTGGTTCAGATTCTCCTTATTCATCTTGCTCAAATACAAATGTAAAAACTGGATAACATGTGCTCAATATAATCAACCCAAAATGAATAAACTTGGAACCTGGTTCTATAAAACTCCTAGAAGCAAATATGGGGAGAGAGCTCCATGACACTGGTCTTGGAAGCAATTTTGTGGATGTGACACCAAAAGCACAGGCAACCAAAGCAAAAATAAACAAGTGACTATAGCAAGCTAAAATTTTTCTTCATAGCAAAGGAAATAATCAACAAAATGAAAAAGTCCACAGAAAGGGAGAAAATATTTACAAATTATATATCTGATAAGTGGCTAATATCCAAAATTTATAAGTAACTCATACAACTCAATAGCAAAAAAACAAATAACCTGATGAAAAAAATGGGCAAAGGACATGAATAGGCATTTTTCCAAGGAAGACATACGAATGGCCAATAGGCACATGGAAAAGTGTTCAACATCATTAATCATTAGAGAAATGCAAATCAAAACCACAGTGAGATATCATCTCACAGCTGTAAGGATGGCTATTACCAAAAAGTCTAATGATAAGTGTTAGTGAGGATGTAGAGAAAAGGGAAATGCAAATTAAAACCACAATGAGATATCATGTCACTCCTGTTAGGGTGGTATTATCAAAGAGTTTAAAGATAACAAGTGTTAGTGACAATGTGAAAATGTAAATTGAGACAGCCATATGGAAAACAGTATGGAGGTTCCTCAAACAACTAAAAATAGAAACACCGTATGATCCAGCAATCCCACTTCTGGGTACATATCCAGAAGAAATGAAATCAATATCTCAGACAGATATCTATACCATCATGTTCATTGTAGCATTGTTCATTGTAGCCAAGATATGGAATCAATCTTGGTATCCATTGACAAATGAATAGATAAAGAAAATATTTAAATGTTAAAAATTTCAACGTTTATTCATTTTGGATTGGGAACATTAATTTTGATTGCTTGAAATATTGCATTAAATATTGTTGATTGATCTTTTCATAAAATCTGATACTATACATATATTAAGTCACAAACACACATACATGTATACACACACTGCTTGATCTTTAAAGAGAGAACTTAAGGTGAAAACCACGAATTCCCCATGCATTGAATGCAAGCTTTAGTCACTATGCTTTGCAGCAATGGAAACTATAGGGAAGGATATTATTAATGAAAACTAGAAACATCCCAATCAAGAATAGATGTCGAGAAGCAACTTGGAAAGAATGTAGAATAGCCCACAGTGATCATTATTGAGAGAACTCCATTGTACAATAAAGATATTATTGGACTCACTAGTCTTCAAGCCACTGAATCAGTGGTCACATAGCTGAAGTCCCAAATAGGTATGAAGTGCTTCTGTCTCTAGTTGTCAGGGGGAATGCTTTTAAAAGCATGAAATATGTACTAGTTCATATGATAAATCAGAAAGAAAAAGTAAAAGCCTGTAAGAACATGCATCATCAAAATGTAAAAGAACTGTTTTACTCCTAAGTGTACAATGAGAATCTAAACTATTAAATAAGATAGCTTTACCTTTAATTTCTCTCAGATATATCAAATACATTAACACTTCTTTTCTTCTCATAAGTTCCTGACAAAATCCATCTCTTTTTCCCCATTTCTTCCATTGCACTTTGTAGGTGCAGTGTAATTCACATTCTTCATAACCACTAAGAGAACTGGTGATTCTTAACTGAGAGGAATAAGCCTAAAATTTAATACAATGTGCATTCTGGATTGCATTATAGCTGTGATGTATTGACATTTATATTGCTGTACAGGGGCATTGACTTTATTTTACTGTCAGTTTTATCTTCTATAGGGTCTAGCAGAGTATTTGGTACCCAATGGGGATTAAACAAATATTTGTTTAATTAAGTGGGAGGAATTTGCATTCCGCTAGCTGTCTTCTGTGATCCTTCTATTGCTCTCTTATCCTGCCTAGACTGGGGTGTCCAAAGGAGGAACCACCTTTTCCCCTAAATATTTTGAACATTTTTTTTGCTTTATTTTAAATGAGGAATGAATCAGGACTTCTTTAATCATGGAAAGTGAAAAGAAAGTATGTGTCCAGCATTCTTATTTCTCAAAAATATATGCATGAATTTGTAGTCAAGATAGAAGTTAAAAATATCTTGGAATTTCTCCTTGTTACTATTAAGCAGCATGAGAATTCCTTCTAAAGATTAAAAAAAAGAAAAGGAAAAGACATCTCTCTAGTTTTGTTTAATACGAGTTTCAAAGAATGCATTTGGAGAGTGGGAGAAAAAACTTAACACCTTGGAAATAGCAAACACATGAATTTCAGAGTGAGTGCACAAAACAAAGTTTGATGTGTCACCTTGCTGCCGCACTGGTGATGATCTTCAGGCTGCCGGGATTCCGGATAAGCTTGTCCAGAATGCTAACAATCTGCTCAAACTTAGGTCTATTGTTTCTGTCTTTCTGCCAGCAGTCCAGCATCAGCTGATACAAGGCAGCTGGGCAGTCCATGGGAGGCGGCAGTCGATAGCCCTCATCCACAGCTTTAATTACCTGCGTGAGAAGCAAAATTCCAGGGACTTAAGAAGTGAGACTTACTTTACTTTAATTCTTCATGGGCAGGGCACACTAATTCATATTTCAAAGTTAGGTTAAAAGTCCTCTCTTTAAATTGCCTAAAAGTATAATAGCTTATCAAATAAATAAGAAATTATTCATGCTTTAAAATGTTACATAATGGCATATTAAAAGAAAGTGAATTTAGGAAAGAATAATTTGTAAAGATCCTTTCAGATTAAAATAAAAAGAAATGTTCAATGATACAGGAAATTTGGTGTTATAAAGAAAGCATTATTTGATTATATAGATCTCCATGGAAGGAACATATAAATGAATGTAGAGAAAATTAGTATACAGATTTTAGTTATGCCACAGTTCAAATGGTCCCTTCCAACTCATAGTAACTTCCTTTGGTAAAATCCTTTGTTCTGTACAATTAAGTAACTATCAGTTCATTAGTATTTTTACATCATATAAAGCAGTGATTTTCAAACTTTAATGTGCATCAGAATGTATGGGTTATCTTATTGGTCGCTTATTTCATTACATTCTTATTAAAATGCTTCCTTTTGTCTCATTTCGAAACCCCTGCTTGAAGGAAATGTATAAACCTCTAAGAGTATTTCCATTAATATCCTTCCAGTACTTGGAAACAGTTTCATTTCTTCTAAATATTCTATTTCAATGTCACAAACTAGGAGCCACCTGGTTTCATTATGCTCCACTTCCTTACACAGCTTGATCTTTTAATCTGAACCCATAATTTATAGACTAAAAATACTTACATCCTGATTGGACATCTCCCAGTATGGTCTCTCTCCGTAAGACATCACCTCCCAGAGAACAATTCCATAACTCCATACATCGCTGGCTGATGTGAACTTGCGGTAGGCTATAGCTTCTGGTGATGTCCACCGGATAGGGATCTTCCCTCCCTTTGAATATAAAATCATTTTAACGTAAATGAGCAATATATAGAAAATATAATATATATAATATGATCTGAAGTCTGATAGAATTTGTGAGGGTATTTCTGTTCTGAAATGGAATATGAGTTTCTATTAAAATGTATTGAAGTTATTCTATTTTTATAACAACCAGGAGTAGCATACCATTTACAGCAAAATTTACTTCCAAACAATTTAGGATTTTAAAATCGGGAAAGGAAAAAAATAGAAAAATATTTAAATATTGACATTTTCTATCAACTACAGCACATTAATTAATCATCTGTAACAAAACAACCTGAAGTAGATGCGCTATAACATACATTAGAATTGAAAGAAGTATCACAAATCAACCTTTATTGATTTAACATAGATTTGTGCTTGACCTAGCAATCAAAGTTCAGAATGTGAATAAGTCAATATTAATATTTGTAAAGAACTTAAACCACTCATTGGTACCTAAGTACTTACAGGTATTTGGTAACTAAATAAACTCAAAAGTATACTTTAAAAAACTCTCTTTAGTATGTTAATCATCTTGATTAATTTATTGGGTGCCTCATTCCATCATTAATCATTGAAGTAGGCACCATATGAACTCGACAGACATTAAAACGGCATTCCCAGAACTTATAGTTTAGAGGAGAATAATATTGCTTTTATGAGTTATGAGAGATATGAAGGTATAACTTCTATGGCATTTGCTCTCAGTTCAATAAATACATTTAATAAAGATGTACCAATTTTCAACCATATACGGAGTATTACGCTAGTCACTTTGGGTGAGAAAGTTGGAAGTAACATATTGGTTCCTTTGTTTGGAAATTTTTAGGCAAATAGAGGTAATAATTAGTTACTGTGAATAGCTAAATACAGACAGATAAGTATCCAGTGCATTGCTTTTCAAACTTTATAGTGCATATAAATCATCAAGGTTTCACTCTTATTAAAGTAAAAATTCTGATCAGGAGGTGCTGTGTGTAGCCAGTGTCTACATTTCTGACAAACTCCAGACCGTGCTGATCTTGCTGATCCATGTATCTTACACTGAGCAAAAAGGCAGCAATGGAAGCCACTATGGATATGGAACATGGAGTCAAGATTTTCCCTAGAGAAACATGGGTCACTTATGAATTAAGAGACATCAATTTCGAGTGAAGTCACTTGAAAGATGAGTACAATTTTTGATATAAGAAAAAAGGGGTTATCTATCACCTCAAGCATTTATCATTTCTTTGTGTTAGGCAAATGCCAATTCTACTCTTTTAATTATTTTAAAGTATACCCTAATTTATTATTGATCGTAGTCACTTTGTTGTGCTATCAAATATTGTTCATTATATCTATCTAACTATATTTTTTGCGCCCATTAACCATCCCCACTTTATCCCCACCACTCCACGCTACCTTTCCCAGCCTCTAGTAACTGTCATCCCACTGTCTCCATGAGATCAATTGTTTATAATATTAATCTCCCACTATTGTGTCCATAATAATTAAAAATAAAATTTAGAAAAAGAAAAAAAGAAAGAAAAAAGGGATGGATACTTCAAAGAATTCACATCAGCAAAATTCTAAGTCCTATTCATGAAAATTTGTTCCATTGATATTGCCCCCCATAGTATGTCACTAGATTTGAAGTCATGCTCACGAGAGCACTACAGTGCTTTACAGAGAGGGATTGGCAGCTGCAGCTTAGGAGATAAGTCATTAAACCTCATTATGCCTGAATTTCCTCATTTGTTATTTGGGAAAGTAATAGTACTGATTCATAATATTGTTGTGGGGCTAAATGACACATTTCAGAAAAAATCTTTAGCATTGTTACCAGTACGTATTATAGTAAGAAGTCAAGAAACATTAGCTTAACACACCCACATTCTGAGCAGAAAGGCATAAATCAAAGCACAGAGGAGAAAAATGTATGTTTCAGAAGAAGTTTCTGGTGAGAACAAATATCATGAGAGAGGAAACAAAAATGTCAGATTGGTATTTAATCACAGATGATACACTGGGAAATTTTATTTTGGATGAGAGAGTGATAAGATTGGAACTAACTCAGTAAAACTGAACACTTCTCTCCGGTGTTTTAATACAAGTGAGCTGTTCAGAGAAAAGTGCTGCCAGATCTTTGAAAGAGGCAGGGCTTATACTGGGTCATTAAGAATGCATGGAACCTGGAATGTGTAGAGAATTGGGGAGATGTTGAATTCTGTTCTCTTCCTGACGTGTTTTGTGATTGTTGCAGCCTGCCAAACACACACACACACACACACATACATGCACACATTGTTGTTAGAATAACAATTTCAAACCTCTCAATACTTTGTGAAACTTACTTGCTGATCAAGTGACCTTTACACTACCTTTAACTTTGCATTAATATTTAACAAAAATATTATGGCTTTCAGATCACTATGCTATTTGGTGAAAGTATCTTGGCCACATTGTATGGTAGTTACCTACGAAATGACAAAGGCCTCCTGATACTAAATTTGCTAGCTTTGGAAATGTAGGTTATGGATTTTACTTGTCATTCAGGTTTTTAACTTAAGCTTTCCTCTAGTTCATAGCTATGTCAAGGCTTGGGTTGCTGTCCTTATGGGAAGCATGAGAAAGTGGGGCAATCTGGGTTTTTTAAATCTTATTCTGAACAGATTATTAGGAACACACAAAAAGTAAGTGGCGCTCAATCAGCTCAACAATGAAACCAGTTTTAAAAGTTTTAAATGTTCTTTAACTTATCCAGATACTTCCGTTGATCAAGCTTTTTAGCTTCCTAGGTCTTTTCCTTACAGGCCAGATTCTGTCCCAGATTACAGTTTAGCAAGCTCATATATTTAAAAGCAAACATATTTATTTGAATTATTACTAAAAAATCCTTAATTCATATTTTCATATATGATACCCATACAACTCATTCTAAAAGAACAGCTGGGGATAATTTAAACTCTTTATTTAGAAGAAGATGTGAATGAGTGTTTATCTTTGCACAGTGTTATTGTTAAAGTCTCCTGATAGTTAGTTTTTTAACCCAGAATTTATTCAATATTCATGAAACGTTTAGTCTTCTCATTAGAGAACTTTCATTATCTGCTTCCAGGTAGCTTTTTAGCTGATTGATTTAGCTCCAAGAATTGGAGTACTAATCATAGATTTAAGACTTTTATCTTTTCCCTAGCCAGTCATATTGTCAGTGATACCTTCCATCACTGAGAATATCGGGAGGATAATAATCATTGAGGATTATTCATTATTATTTAGGGAAATTTTGTCATTGGTAATAGATTTATAATGTATGTAAAGCAACTAATAAAGTGTCTGATCTTCAATAGTGTTCAATAAATGTTCTGCCCTTTCCTTTCAGTTTCCTTTAATTGGTTAATATACCTTTACTATTGATATAACAAATTAAATGAGTATATAAGGGAAAGCTCATTGTTAACTATGAAGTACTATTAAAATTTACCAATTGTTGCTAAAAATAAATGAGACTAAAAAGAATATTTTTTAAAAAGTTTCTTATCCAATGATGGGCAAACAATATCAAGTCACTCTGGCTTTAAATTAAAGAACAACAATGCTTTACACACTTCATTTGAAATTAAAAAGTTAAACTACAAGTGAGATTATTAAGAAATTTAAGGAAAGATGAATGTGTACATTATTACAAATGCTTTAAATTCAACATTGTCATTTCAAACTCATGTTTGACACTAGTAAAGTAGTAGTAGTAGCTCTTATCATATCCATGCCATAAATAAAAATAGTGTATCCAAACTATAATTTGAAATCATAAAGTCATGAAAAATTGAATAGATTATAAAGCTGAAGATAAAGGGCATTAACTCACATGAGCCTGTGCTCACTGTAGAGAACAATTGTCTTCTTGAGGTATTATCTTGGCAAACGGGCAATGTAGGCATTCAACAGATACTCATTGATTTAATTGAATTCCTCTTCTCCTAAGCACATGCTGTCTTCTTATAGACCTGCTCTTTTTTTCTTAGGAGACTTTTTTCCTTCCTGCCTTCTGTAACTGGCAATGTTCTTATTTGAACATCCTGGTCAAATGTGAACTCATTGCTGAAACATTTGGGAATCTTGCAGGCAGAGTTGGACACTCTGTCTTCTGTGATCCTTCTACTGCTCTGTTTTCCTGCCTAGACTGGGGTGTCCAAAGGAGGAACCACTTTTCCCCTCATCTTTACATTCGCACAGTTTAAAACACAAGTCTTATTTTGTACCTCTCCTATTTACAACATCTTTTTTCTTGTAAAAAAGTGCTTTATTTTGTCAAGAGAGAATATGATTTATTATTTTATAGACTTAGATTTGTAAATTTTACTAAAGATCTTTGGTAATTTTGAGCATTTTAAAATGTGCAATTTGTTTTCAGATAGTAATGAGTTAAATCTAGCTTTTTGGAACATAGGTAAATATGAAGTAAAAATAAGCCAATACATAGCATAATAACTTTTAAAAAAAATTCATCCTATTTTCTGATGTCCTTCTCTTTCCCCTCATGCTATTATTTAATAATGCTGTTACAATAAAACATTTTATAGACTCCATAATGATAGTAAATATAAGATTCATTGAGTGTTAATTTTTTTACAGTATCTATAAAATCATGAAAACATGTCATAGGATGTTGTAATGATTAAATATTTTAGAGTTTGCAGAATGCTATGAAGATTTTCATTTAACTCTGTGAATAATACACATTCTATATCAACTGCTTCAATATTGACGTTTTGGGTACTTTACAAATATTACTCCATTCATTTGTAGAATTAAGCTAAGTAAAATTTTAAAACAAAAGAATTACACATGGCTAAGTTTCATAAGCTAACTGAAAACATCTGACCTATTTATCCGCTAGAAGTATATGTCTATGTATGATTTTACTTCACAATGTCTTAATAAAATGAAAATAAAACATCAAATTTGAAATTTAGAGCCAGTTGAGGGGGAGAATTAGCAATTTCAAGTGTTCAAACAAAACCAAATGAAAATAAAATTGTAACAGATATAAAAGGCTTATGATTTGTCACATTGTGTTTGTGATAGCTCATAGTTCAACACTCTAGGAGGCCTAATGGCAAATGGCTAGTCTGTGGCACATTTTTTCACAAATAGCTATATTCTACACTGCCCCATGCAACTGCAGTCCAGTATGGATAGGAAAAATTAGAAAGTACCTGAGAGAGACATTTGATTCCCACTCCCATTCTTTATACCTGGTGGGCAGCTACAGAGCAAGGTTTCTCTGAAGAAGCAGTGATGACCTTTGCTGTGGGGGCTGTACTGTGCATTAGAGGAAGTCTGACAACTCCCCTGGCCTCTATCATCTACATTACATTAGCATTTTCCTAGTTGCCACAGCCAAAAATCCCTCCAGACGATACCAAATATCCCCTGGGGACAAAAATCATCCCCATTTGAGAACTACTGCTTTAAATGGTGTCTGACAAGCCTTGATCACAGTATTCCAAATGAGGTCCAGGATTTACCTGGGATTTTACATAGACTAAGCGGAAGCAACATTTTTTTCACCATGTTCACACTTTCTAGGAATACTTTATACCTGTCTTAGGATACAGCTTTAATAAAGAAAAGCAAGGGTCAAGTTTACCAGAGCTGATCTTCTATTATCTGAGTTTTCATAATACAATATCCCTTCTAGATTTTCCCTCTATTTTTAAATGTTTTATTTACTTTTCTCCTTTCTTTCTCTTTGCTTGTTTTCCTTTCCTTTTCTTGTTTTGAAAATGAGATAACCTTCAATTGCTGGTGAAACTTAACTTTATAAATTAAGCATCCATTTTTTCATTACATGGAAACATTCTTCACCAAGGATTTTGGTAAGATATGAGTGAGTGTTTACTCCAAAAGCAAACACTATCTACAGCTATAAAAATATAAATGTTATTGGCATAGAGAGACATTGGTTAAGAGTCCTTGAGGGCCCAATTTATTTCTGAAATATAGGCAAAAGAAGAAGCTGGGACCACAAATTTTAATTGAGTCACATTTTACAATAAGACTCACTGCATTTAAGCTGAGCATCTGTAGTTATGAGACTATCAAACTAAAATAAATTGAACATACAGGAGTCTGACTCACTAAATTTCCTACAAGTAATTCATCGCAGAATTTATGCATATTTCTGCTCTTGATTGTTACCACAAAAATTCTTCTTTCTCCATCTCCCCCCTCAACAAATTCTAGCTCATATTGCATATGTTTGTTGTTGGTGGGTTTTTTTTTCAGGTTTACAAATGACTTTCCCAGTTCACATACGTGAAAGACATTTTAAAATTTAGTTCGTTTCAAATAACTGCCAAATACATCCTTCAATGGGGTATATGAACATTTGGATTTGATGAAAAAGTGCTGTCATTGTTTGGCATACGTCTTTCCTGCCACAGCAAAACTGTTCGAATGCAACTTTATTGATGAGCTAAAACTTTGTAATTGGTTGGTGATTTAAATTTTGGTTGGTAAAATGTTAGTAGGCACTCAGAATATTATAAAAGCACAGCTAGTTACTATAAAAATTATTTATGAAGATGTGGAGGTTTGTACCATATTTAAACAGACTGTAAAATGAAGCATTTACTTGAGTTGATCTCTATATCCACACATAAGTTCCCCAAATACATTTATATATTTGAGAAAAGTTTCCAATTGCTTGGAGCAAGCCCAGAATCATAGCATATGGAGTGCATCTAAAACCTCAATTGCAGAGGGACCTCCAATTCAAACTTAACAGAATCAGAAGTTAGTGTTTGCTCCCTATATTTACAATGCCAAACCTGGGGCCACTTCCTCTCAGTGCTGATGTCTTACCTACGTATAACTCAGTAATGGGGGTGCAGAGGGAGATTTGGTCACTTGCTCCGTTTAAATTCTGGTGTTTAGTAAGAATCAGGAGTCTTGGCTTCTGGGCTCAGCTTTGATGGTCCTATTTAATTTTAGCCAAGTTTCTTAATCTCTCTGCTCAGCTCTCTTTTAATTCATAAGCTAAGGGTCATGGGGAGTATAAAACTTGACTTTATGCTAAGTTTGATCTCTAATTGCTTAACAGGTTTGCTGACTTATGAACCTCAACTTGTTCAACTTTCAAATTTCTATCTTAAACCTACATGAATATCAAAGATGCTGACATTTTCAGTGTTAATTATTTTGGACTCTTAAAGATAGACTAATTTTGGACTAAGCTGCATATCTAGTTGGGTGTCATACCTAGATTTACCTCTGTAGAATTCTACAGAAAAGTTAAAGGGGATGAATGAAGTGTTGCAAGTAAAGATGCTAGCAATTCTCTTGACAGTGGCGTTACATAATTGCTAAATTCCACCCAAGGATTAGTTGAAGGAGTCTAAAACCTTGTTCACTTTGTGCAGAAACAGCAGTTAGAGTAGGAATCAAACAGCAAACTTGTTTGTGAAAGTTTCTGCAATTCAGTTCTGTAAGCTTAATGAATTTAGACAGCTCAAATGAGACATTTGGCTAAAAGCCTGAATTTTTCAGGAGCTTAACTGAGGTCAGCTCATTCACTACGGGTTAGGGAAGCTTCAAGACTTGATTTCTAAAGAGAAGGAGTGCAATTGCTGAAATCTCTGGACATTGAGGCATAATGTCTCATATCTGTCCCAATTTTTTTTTCTGATTATATGTACAAATATCTCCGGGCTGATTTAGGGAAAGTTTTGTTGATTCATATTCACATTCCCTGACTGTGCGCTCTGGGGTCATACTTAGAGTGACAAAAGACTTCGGAGAGTTTATCTGGGTAAACCCTAAGTAATTGAGTATTTAACCTAGAGGCAAATATTGGCTTCTCAGGTTAAAAGTGGAACTATAGAAATAAATCATTTGGCAAAAGGATTTAGCAACTATCTATTGTCAGGGACTAAATTTCATTCACTCTAGACAGCAAGGTGAAGGGCGATCCAGGAGGACTCCCAGTAAAGCATCTCTTCTAATCCCCAGGAGTTCAAATCTGTAAGCCACCAAGAGAATAGTTTCAGCAGATGTTGACTGCCACAGGAGATCAGAGACAAATGATCGTTTAGGCAGCAAAAGCCCATCCCTTGAACTTTTGAGATTTTTCATCATTGCGTGAAATGATTAAGAATTTCTTGAAATACAGAAAAATATTTACAGTCTATGTTATTCTATAGCTATCCAGGAAATAAAACACAAATACATATGTTTATGTTACTTTCAAACTCACATAATACAATATAAAAGCTAGGTAATCTAATATGTAATGTCCATCTTCAACAAAAATAATGCAAAAGTTGGGGAGTAAAGCTAAATATTAATACCTGTACTAGTATGGGTCTAGCTTTTTTCAAAGTTTAATGACATTTTAAGTGTCAAATTCTGTTGAACATATATATTCAATACCTCATTTATTTTTTAAAAAATTACAGAAATTCATTTGAAAGCCTGAATTTTTAGCATTCTGAACATGATTTTCTGAAGAAGCAATGTTATAAGTAAATAAGAATGTAGCAGAAATACTATAATGTGCAATAAAAATAATAAAAGGAACATTAGATTCATTCTAATAATTAAAAAAGGACAAAACTTGGTAAGATTGATTTGCTTAATGTTGGCAATTAAGAAATAAGAAAATATGAAAACATAGGTTGAAACTCTCAGAAATATCCAATGAAGCACTTCAGATGTTTTGAGACCACCAGAGATCATGGCAATGGTTTTTTGGACGTCTATGTTTAGTGAATGATTTCTTCAAATACATGGCAATTCTAGAGCTAAAGTTAGCAAATGGAAAAAAATCATGAGAGCAGGATTGAATCTTAAAAATTATTGTTGAAAGGGTGATAGGAAAGGAATGAGTCAAATTATTAGCCAAATTAAACATCGAGTGTTAAGATTGGCTTAGGGCTTTGTGACTACTGCACTTCCCAGTGCCAGAGGAGTATGCAGCTGGTCATTTGCTTCAGGGTACATGAGGAAAGCTTCAAATATGTGTCATCACATATTTGAAAATGTGGGCTATTCAAAGTGGATTGAAAATAACATCAGAAAGTGATTTTTACTGAGCTTCTAGGGGTCACCAACACTATATAGACTGAACCGAAGTAATAGGAAAGAGGGTTAGTCACTGGGAGCCTGATGTTTAGCCCAAGCTAAATCATTAATCTGACTACTTATATTATCTTCCTGCAAATCACAGCAATGATTAAAATTATTTTATTGAATTGAAAATCAGTTAAAGCAAAATTAATGCTTCTGTAGCCTCAATATTTGCATTATTTCCTCCTTCGCTCAAACCCATTCTCTGCTCTGATGTCCTTTTACCAGAGAAACTCTCTGACCATCCTCTATAAAATGACACTCTCCGTGAACTGCTCACATTCCTCATCTTTCTTTTCTGCCTTGCTATGCCTTAACTTAATTGTTTTATTATCTGAATTCCTACAGTAGAATATAAGCTTATGAGGCCTTGTTTTATTCACCTCTGTATCCCAGGTCCTAGAAGAGTTCCTGGTATATTGCAGACCCTCAAATATTTGTCAAATGAATAAACGAATCATGCATTTCAGAGAAAACAATTCCTGCTAGAGACTGTACATATGTAAATATATTTACACACAGTCTCCTCACTCCTGTGTTCTGCTTCAAAATTACACTTTTGATTTTTATCACATAAATCACATATTTTTACATGTTGTTTTATATGTTGTTCATGCTACCCATCTCTCTGAAATGGGTGGCTAGAATATACTAGATCCCTCCATAAGTTTGAATGCAACATTGATAATTAAAATTACTAAATCTTCTAGAATTTCTGATTTTTGAATGGGTAGCTTTACTTTGTGAGTCTTCATACAGGCGTATTCATATTGATCATAAGAAAGTATGCAACAGATTCATATTTGACATTATTTATTTTGGTTCAAAGCTTAAAATACTATTACCATATGAAAGACACTGATAAGATATTTTGTTATTGCCTTTCCCATTCATGTGAAAATGACATATGACATACATTACTTATCAAAATAATATAATTACTTTTTGTATCATACCAGTTTTTGATATGCATAGTATTTAGATCTTGAAAATCATGTAGATCAAAGGGTCATGTTTTCTAATACTTTTGTTCTTAGAATGGAGTTTCCAAAACAGAAGTATTCAACCTCTTAGCTTTTGACCACTTACTTTTGTCACTTTTTTTATCCTTAAAATGACATTAGATGAGAAAATGCTGTACTAGAATATTTCTGACATCCACTTGACAGAGTAACAGATCTAAAAAACTAGTAAGTTATCATGTTAAATAAGATGTTCTTTACGACAAAAGACATAACACTCTCATCCAATATAAAAATCCAGTTGTTAATTATCAAGTATGCAATTTATGAACAGAAATAAAAAGAAAAAAATACTAATGATGAATATAACCAAGAACAAATCAATTGGTTTTCTCAAATTTTCTAAATCAGTCTAAGTGGTAATTATGTCCCTAAAATAAAGTTGGAGGCCTAAAAAAGAATTGTATTGACTGACTACACAGCATATAAATCTGATAAGAGTTTGTACTTTCTATAATATAATCCAGTATAAAACAGCAACTTAAGTACTATCGTGTTGGAATTTAGGATTCTATCTTTTTCAACACATGACTATAAAAATATTCATCTGCATAGATGCATGCACGCATATATACAAAAATACCAGTTAAAATAAAATTTCCTAAGTGTAAAAAATCATTCAGTGGCAAACAATTCTTAGCAATAGTATCATGATTTTGTTAGAATGAAGTAAATTAGTAAATTAGGGCAAGGAACAGGAAACATGTCACAATTATACTTTGAAATACACATGATGGGAATCCAAAGAAAGGAAATTTATTTTTGTTTGTTTTTACAACAACAAAAATTCTTTGATGATTTAAATTTGTGGAGCTAAATGCTTTAATCATATCCATCCCAAATGAAATCCAGGGACTTTCAAGATGATTTGCAACCTTTGGTATGCAGCTGCAGTGAGGCTTTCATGCTCTTTTAAACATATTATATCACATAAAACTGTCATAATTTAGATTTATATCACTGAATAACTACTGAAATATTTATTTAGTTTTTAAGATGCTTTTTCCTGGTAAAGTATCTGTAACAGTGGTTTTCAATGTGTTATCCAAGCATCTATGAGAGGCCCCAAGAGCATTTCAGGGGGGCCATGATATAGAAACTCTTTTCATAGTAATACTAAAACTTCATCACCTTTTACATTCTCAATATCCCACGAAGATACAGTGAAATTTTACAAAGGTTGCAGGAAGCATGATAATATTGTAAATGGAAAGTGTCAACCTTTTGAATTCCTGTATAACACAGTAGTGAAAAAGAAGGAGAAATAACTAGAAGTGAGTATTAAAAAACTGATTCCCTACACAATATCATTATGGAAAAGAGAAAACACACATAGGAAGACGTATATTACTATCTCAGCTAACCCTTTCCTATCAGGCATTCTGTTGAGGACATAGCACAGAAATCAACATGGGAAAATGTCTGATAAATTGTTTTAAGTTTTGAGGTTAAATGCTTTCTGAACTCTTCCCTACTGTCTACAGTTTAGGAATTTTTACATATGGAATTAGATGCTATAATTTCTATACACTCTTTTATCTCGCCTGTCACTCACAAAGACGTTTTAAAGATGAGAGCAGCAAACATTCTATGTTTAGGCATTAACATTGAATCAAATGCCTCTCATGATTTTTTAGTGCAATTACCCTCCACCTAAAGGCAATAATAGCTGCCAGAGGAGCAACTGGGAAAGGTTCAAGACATTGAGGTGCTGAATGTTAATTTCCAAACTGTAGAAACTCCAGACACCAGACGAAATTTGTTAAATGTTATTAAAGCAGTGCGACTGCTTTTTTTAAAGCAGATTAACCACAATTTGTTTATCTGAATCAAACGCCTTACATACTATTCTAAATAGTGAAATTGTGTTTCTGAAATAACCATAATCATAGCATACTAAGCCAGTAAATAAGGTGGATGTCTAAGCTGAATAATATTGCTTTTGTTTAACAAACAGATTTTACTATACATACAACAATATAATCGTTTTCTTTTTTATTAAACTATAAACTTACTGAAACAAGAAATTTTATCTCAGTCAAATCTATTTTCCAAAATACCATATGCTTAAAGAGTTTTGCATAATAGTATCAGTCACAATCACGCTTTAAAGATAATTCCGAAAGAGGAATTCCCAAAACATTTGTGCAATATCGGTGTTCCTGCAGTGAGAACATATATCCAAAAAGAAAACCTAGAATGGCTTAGCTGTTTTGATGTTATTGTTTTAAAAAAAATGGAAGTCCTGTTACCTTATAACCATATCTCATATTTTATGGTAAATTGTAAACTTATTGTATTAAACGAGGCTTATTATGGAAGATTAAATCGACAATTTCTAAATTACTCCAGAAATGAACATGTAAATTACAGCTTCTCGGAAGGAAGCCAGGATCCCCGTGGATATTTTGAGGGAGTTCCAAAGAAAATACAAGGATGAACACTGAAGAATTCTAAATAGCTATTTATTGGTAGTGAATGAGCCCATTTGTTCAGTGTGGTTTTTAAGTATCTTCAGACACTGAAACAGAAAGGCAAAGAGCCTGTTGCACTTTTATTTCAGAAATGTTAAAGAGCAATTTTTCTTTTTGAGACAGAGTCTCACTCTGTTGCCCTGGCTAGAGTGCCATAGAATCAGCCTAGCTCAGAGCAACCTCAAACTCCTAGGCTCAAGCAATCCTCCTGCCTCCACCTCCAGAGAAGCTGGAATTACAGGTGTGTACCACCACACCTGGCTAATTTTTTCTCTATTTTTAGTTGTCAGGCTAATTTCTTTCTATTTTTAGTAGAGATGGGGGTCTTGCTCTTATTGAGGCTGGTCTTGAACTCCTGACCTCAAGCAATCCTCCAGCCTCGGCCTCCCAGAGTGCTAGGATTACAGGCATGAGCCTCTGCTCCCCACCTTAAAGAGCAATTTTGAAACAGCAACAACTTTCTTCTACTAAGGTAAAAAATGTGGTCCTCGTGAGGTCCTGACAAAGTAACAAGTGTAAATCAAACACTGAAAATTAACCCAATATACTCTCCAAAGAACGGATGACCTAGATTTAGATGAATCTTTCAAGTTCTTACCAGAGAAGTTGTTCTTTTGAGAATCCTAGAAATCAAAACTAGTATTGGGAACAAGGATGCTCTCTTTTAATAATTGGACATGGCCTAGAAATTAGAA